>OX940810.1:1806740-2076832 GCA_954870605.1 Acer campestre | reverse complement strand
CACACAAACACAAAGTCTCGGACACACAAACACATAGTCTCGGACACACAACACAAAGTCTCAGACACACAAACACATAGTCTCGGACACACAACACAAAGTCTCGAAACACAAACACAAAGTCTCGAAACACAAAAACAAAGTTTCAGACACACAAACACAATGAATATGCATTGATAATGTTATGAAGTTGGTTTTGTTCGATTTCGACCTCCATTGAAGGTCTGTTAAATAGACCTCTATGAAGAAGATGAAAGAATAAAATCAAAAAAATGAAAAATTGAAAAGTAAATTAAAAAAAAAAAATAGGGTAAAGTAAGGGTATTTTTGGAAGTCACTTACTTTGGTGCTTTTAAAACATAAGTTGTTAAAGTGATGATAGTCTTGAAACACCAACTTAAAAAAGTGACAAAAACCCATATTCCTCCATGTTTCCCTCCCCCAACCCTAAATTATTGCAACATTTCAAAAAACAAAATGACCTTAGAAAGAAAAGGCCAAAAATAATGAAGAAAAACCCAATACGGAAGCAGGGGTGGACCCACATGGAGATTAGGTGGGGCCCGTGCCCTACCTCAATTTCTTTTAAAAAAAAATTGACTCTATATATACTTTATATATAAATATTCATTAATATCAGTTACATCATATTTCCTTTAGCATAGCTGGTAGTGCTTCTTCTTCCTACTCTTACACTATGTTTGATTTGATGGAATTGGAGAGAAAGGAAATGCTAAGTTAGAGAGGAAAGGAAAGGAAATGAAAGGAAATGATAATATTTTTAATGATAGTTGTTTGGATGGTTATGAATAGGAAGGAAAAGGAAATGAAACAATTTTTTTTTTTTTTTTTTTTTTTTTTTTTTGTAAAAGAAATAAATAGATATATTTTATGAAAATATCATTCTCACACCAATTACCCAACATTAACATAGCAATATATATATATATATATATAAATAGTAGCATAGTAATAGAAATGCAAATCTTATTTGTAGTAATAATGCAATCAAATTAATTGTAGTGATTCAAGTTCACCATAATAATAATAATAATAATAATAATAATAATAATAATATAAATACTAATAAGTTATTTAATACTAAATGGCGCATAAAATTACGAAACCACAAAAAAAAAAAAAAAGTTGCAAACTAGTTAAATAAAAACAAATTATTCAAAGTCATAAAGACTAATCAATATAAATTTATCCCAAAATATCTAAAGAAAAGTACATTTTCGGTGTCTAACTATAGTAACCATTGATGTACATACGATTCAACGGTTACCATAACCATACACCATCCTTTCCAAAAGATCTCTGAGACCCTCAAATGGACAACCAAATAATGCCCTTCTCTTATAGGATTTTCAACAAGATAAAGAATGCCTTTCTATTTATGGATCATTGATTGTTTAATTGGTCGACTTACAAAATTTCTACGGTGACACATTAACTAATGAACAATGATACATACTACTTGAATGGTAGCTAATTGACGGCTCCGCTTCCACATATACACTAACTTCCTTTTCCCATTTCCTTGGTCATTCATCTATCAATTAAAATAAATCATGTGTTTTTGTAGTAAAAAAACATAGCACCCAATTTATCAAGCAAGTAAACAACAGAAGCATAAGAAAAACAAAGGATCCAACCCATGCAAATACTTGTTCTATATATTGGAGTAGAAGAATACAGAGAACCAAACCACAACATAAAAAAAAAAATACAAAAAAAAAAAAAAAACTATTAAGAATTATAAATCACATGATTAATCGTACATAACATTTATAAACAAAAAAAAAAAAAAAATTGAAAATCATATCAATCAATCGTATATAATCAATTTGCCCTAGGGAATATTTTTTAGAAAAAAGTCAGTAAGTCACAAGCATATATATCAAATCGACAATAACAAATAATAATAATAATAAATAATAATAATATTATAAAATAGTTTACCTCGATTGATGACGACAATTTGAGCAAAAATTGTCAATGAACAGTATGAATAAGAGATGAACGAGAGAAATATCTTGACGTCTTGTTATACAGGCTTAAGTAGATGTTAATTAAATTTATCATTCAATATTAATAGGGTTAGTTTTGGGATATTTAAAATATTATTAATTATGTATTCCTTTCCATCATTTTCCTCCCAAATATGGTGGGAAATCAAATTGGGTGAGGCAAGAAGAAATTATTCCCTCCCTTTCCTTTCCTTTCCCTCTCATTTAATAATCCAAACAAGATATTATAAATCTATCGAAATCCTTTCCTTTCCTTTCTTTCCTATTCCATCAAACAAAACATAGTGTTAAAGTTCTTAGTTCAAGTCCCATATAAAGCAAATGTATTCTTATTTTATATTAAATTATCTATTATTATTTTGGATTTTTATTATTTCTAACAGTTTTAATTTGACATGCCTAACACGTCCAATCAATAAACCATAAAATCTCATATTTTACTTTATTTTATAGTTTTAATTTATTTATAAATTAGAATTAAAAAATCAGTAATTTACCAATAATTTGAAGAATAAAAAATTTAAAAACATGGTTAGTAATATTTATTAATAAAATATTTTTCTATAAATTTAAATTGAATTCATTATAAATGCAAAAAAAAAAAAAAAAAAAAAATCTTATTATAAAATTAGATTGTAATTTATTCTCTTTTTTTTTTCATTATTTATGTTGTTTTTTTTGTTATTATTTATTTTTGGGAGAATCGCAAATACCCCCTCGACTTTTAACCAAATGGCAAATCAAACCCTCTGGTTTGAACAATCAGCAAACAACCCCCTACCGTTAAGAACCCTTGCATTTTTTGCTGCGTGTAGGGGGTTATTTGCTGATTTGTAGGGGGTTATTTGCTGATTGTTCAAATTTGTAGGGGGTTGTTTGCTGATTGTTCAAACCAGAGGGTTTGATTTGCCATTAGCTTAAAAGTCAGGGGGGTATTTGCGATTCTCCCTTTATTTTTTAACATTTTTTCTTGTTTTTATTTATTTTTGAATGTAAGATTATTTAATTTATCTGAGTAAGCGTTCTATTTGTTTTATTTTGTCTAAAAAAACTCATTTTACTATGATTTTAATTTTTCAATATTTTATATATATATATATATATACACAAACATTCAAGTGCTCTACCTGGTTAAAATTTTTGGGTCCACCCCTGTACGAAAGTGAATGTCCATCGCTACCATCCTATAAAGCCCAATAAGGGAAGGCCCATATCGACCCTCCTTTTAAAAGTCCAATTATTCATCTTCTAAAACAAACTTCTTATGCTTATTGCTTACAAATTTCGAAGCATGGAGACACGGACACTCTTCTTTTGCCGGTTCGAAGTCTTTGAAAACTTGTTCTCTCTTACTTCAAATTAATAATATTAATAATAATAATAAATTGTTCTCATTGTCTCTTACTTCACTTCAATGCCATCTATTTTTTTTTTTCTTTGGATTAATTTTGTAGGAATCTTAGGCTTATAATGAGTTTGGAGTTAGAGATTTGGAATACTTCCTAAGTGCTTTTGAGAGAAATTTGAGAGTTATTGAGACTTGAGTGTTGTGTTAATGAGATTTGTAATTTTAACAACTTAAGTGCTTTTGTAATTTTAACAAACAAACCGAATGAGATTTCAAAAACTTTCAGATTTGGGTTTGGTTTTAATTCGGGTCTTGGCCGTCTAGCAAAAAAACGCTAAATGTTTAGACTTACATATATTAAAAAAAAAAAATTAAATAAATTAAAAAATAATATTGGAATTTCGTGTTTCTTTAATCTACTTTTTCTTGACAAATGTGAAATTACATATTAAAATCCTCACATGTGAGTGTGACAATGATATGTTTGTACAAATTTTGTCCCTATCCATACAATATAATATTTGTTTATTATCTATAGATTAGCTAGCATTTATATCTATTAATGACTCTAATACTAGCCTAGCCTAGCGAAACCAATGACTTAAAATATGCATAAAATATTATTATTTTAAAGGAAAAATATTATTAATTTATTACATACAAAACAATGTAGGAGTAGGAGGCTCGATTACATTAATAGACAATGGTACCACAACACAAGCTGCATGCCATTTTAAATTCTTAAAAATCATCACTCGTGAACAACGAAATCTTATTCTAATATAAGTTTTGATTTCAATAATTGTATAAATCCTTTCTGATTGATTTATAACATTAAATTTCAGAAAAATTAAATTTATTTTACTTTTGAAAGTACATTAAATTAAACTTATATTGGAATTTTTTTCTTCAAAACAGAAATAATACAAGTCAAATAATTATAATCATCCGATATATCTTGGTGGTAAATGACACCTACTCAACATATATGAGAGAGAGAGAGAGAGAGAGTATGGTAGACTTCCAAAAAAATTTGCCAAAATTCATTCCCAAATTATGTGGTATGTAAGTTGTTAATATCACATCACTTACCGCATAAACATATGATTTATAGGATTTTGACAACTCATATGCAACATAATTGGAAATGAATTTGAACCAATTATTTTAGAAACCTAACATTGCTCATAAAAAATAAAAAAAAATTACTAATCAAATAGTTCTGATAAAAAAAAAAAGAGAGTATAATCATTGATGGATTGGGACATCACAAGGTTGATAATAACAAAAAACAAAGAGTCAGATATGAGAACCATTGAGCTCGGAGGAAATAATGCCCATTTAGCTCGATAATGTCTCTAGTTCGAGTTGATGTGACCTCAAGGAGTATATATATATTATTTTTGTCATACATAATAATAATAAAAAATATACGATTACATTTTCATCTTTATCTACATATATTTTCTTTTTCTTTTGTATTAGAAAATTGAAATAAAATAAGTTGTTCCCCAAGAAGAATGCTTAATATATTGGTTGATTCAACAAGTTAACTCAGTTGTAAAATAATTATATATATATATTGAATTATTACAGTAAATTTGGAATTTGGAGGAGAGAAATCTAACATCTACAATATTATGGTGTTGTTGTGAGGTGCATATCATTTTATCAACCTCTTTTTTTTTTTTTTTTTTATTTTAAATTAGACTAGTCTTAGGGGAAAAACATCACAAATGATCACTTGTCAAAAAATCCCGAGGGAGTTCCAGATATATATAAATGAGAAAAAAAAAATAATAATAACAAGAAGTAGCAAGAGTTCAGCCAACAGCGGCAAGGCACATGTCTATTTGAATACTATTTAAGTGATTAAATGTATTAGTCACACGTGTTGGGGATAATCCCTATATATAAACCGATGAACGCGGAAACACCGTGCCTAATATACGCCCATAACTCATAGCAAATAATAACGTCAATAAGCAGAAAAATAGATGAGAGAGAATAAAACAATCACAACACAAGATATACGTGGAAAACCCAAAACGGGTAAAAAACCACGGGCCGTCAGGACGACAGAGAAAGTTCCACTATATGATAAATTGTTACAACCATATACTCCAGGATTCTCTCTCACACCTAACCCAAACTCCACTCACAAGATCCTCACCAAGAACCCCCACAATATCCCCTAGGTCTCCCCTAAATATCACCCAAGGATCTCTAACTAGATCCACCGATATTCCCTTGGATCCCTCCTCGGATATTCCCTTGGGTCTCCCCGGATCTCACTCACACTCTCTGATGTTTACATAGTGTTCTTTTTGCTCCACAGCCTTCAAACTAATAACATAAATATTAGGACTATTTATACTAGTTACAAGGAGTTTAAGATAAAAGGAAGTCCTACTCCTAAACGTACTAGACTTACTTGTTCCATATAGATACTATTTCCTTTTATGACAAGTCTTCTTGTAGGGAGTAAATCCTTTTCCTTCAAGCACAAGAACTTCCAGAAACAAACTACTTCCTTTTCCGCTGAAGATTTCCCGTTTCACGTATGCTTATGATTGACTACGATTCGGGTCACGGTTGTACACCCATTTCCTAAACCGTTACAAGTCACCTTAAATTATATCGTTCAGAAAACCGCGATCCATACGTTGAAACAAATTCTCATTCAGTTTTTCATGATCTTCAACCTCCCTCAAACTACACCATTCCATCTTCCAAACGTATCCCACGTCTCCAGGAAGCTCCACATCAGTTGAGTCTTTGTTTGGTTCACATTAGTTCGCTTAGGAATACAAGTCAAAACCTAACAACACGTTCCTATTGATTGAATGGTTGTGCATTTTTCTATGTTTAGTGATAGCCGATAAGAATACGATTCTCACTATATGTGGCCGCATTATATATTATATAGAATGCATGCAGTAATGAAAATATAACTATATATATATATATATATATTTAAAAGGCATGCAGTTTTTGTCAACTAGATATGTTATTTGCATTAGAATTCGTTATATATATAAAAATATATATGGCAGCTAGGATTCGCAAAAAGAGAATATATATATATTGAGTAGTTTTGCGGCAATATTCCTAGATATATATTCTTTGATATATTTTTGAAAAACCCTAGTTTTTGCAATTGAGAGCTTTTTCTTTTGCTAGAGAAAAATAAGATCCAACTCTAAGACTAGTGAGTGATTCGGCCTAGAGGTTTGTGAGAGAAGAATTGTTCTTGTTTCGATAGTGTACTAGTGATCTTAACATCAAGAGATCTTGTACACACTTTCGAATTAGGTTCACGCGAATTTCAATCTTACGATTGTGAATTCAAAAGTGACCGGAACGTTCTTAGCAACCTATTGGAATTTTTGTGACTAACAGAAAACAGAAAAGTTTTGTTGTCCATTCTCAGGTATACAATTCAAAGAAAAGGGAAACCACGCTCCTAGGTGATTCACGTTCGTGATTGGATTGGAAGATCTTGCGGATTACCATCGACGCATAGTCAATCGGATCACGCGACAAAATGTATTCTTCTTTTGTTGATTATATATATGTTTAATTAATTAAAGGGTTAAGGTTCATAAAAAGGAAAAAAAAATTAAAAGCTACTAAATCTATTTTTTAGTCTCGCTTCCGCTGCGTGTACTATACAGTATTTTTTCCCTACAACAAGTAGCCTAATCTAATGTAGTAGATTATCGAGGAGACAAGTAGCCAAGTAGAATATCCGTCTTGCTAAGGAGGAGAGCCCCCATGGAGAGGTACTTTCCTCTGATTGTATGGTCCCTCATAATGGTAGAGCTGCTGGAGAACACACCAAAAATAGTGGAGAAGGGGGATTTCGTGGAGGTGTACAAAATGAGATAGAGTTTGGAGGAGGGATGCATGGTGGCTGCCCCTTTTGGAGGAGGTACCTCTTTATGTGGTAGAGGTATTGTAGAGCCCTCTCAAATGATATAGGAGAGTCATTTTTTAGGGAAAGAGAGAACCATTTCGTGGTGGAGGAGCCAACCCTTAAGAAGTACCTAGGATTTCTCTCAATTAAATGGAGAGAAATAAGGAGATTTATTTTATAAAAATATGTGATTAAGATGCTTTGCATGCAAGACATGTTGCATTCAAATCCCAAGATCAATGATATTTGGCAAAGCAAATGACAAATGTTTCCTTAAAGAATTCAAACCAATTTCACCATCTGTCATGAATCAAAGCAAGGATATGGAGTTTATCAATCATTCATTTTAATGAGCAACTATATCTAACTTTATAAGCGAAACATGGCATGAGCGACTTTGCACCCTATTCGATTTTTCCAGGTAAGATACCCGTATAATAGTAGCCATGTTCAACTAATAAAGAAAGAGAGACAATGGATTTTAAAATCCTTTGAACAAATACAAGATCATTTATTCATTTGAATCTCATTAGTTTTTCACACATAATTTTGCATATAACAATTGCAATCATCAATTCATGCTTTTTTATTTGAGCATGTCATTTGAATTTCATGCTTTTCACATTTTAAGCATGTCATTTAACAATTATCATGTCATGGAAAAAACTATAGGTCATTCAAAGAGTACTTCGTAAGTAAATCTTATAGTCCAAATATGTATGTTTGAGCATAAATATGACATAGATTGCATTCAAAGAAATGGTTCACACTTATTGAATAGAAAAACATATAATCATATGTGCAACCAAGCTACTTAAGCAATTAATAAAGAAGCATAATTTTTTAAAAATTTTTGCAAGCGACAAGTATGCAATTACTCTTTTTGCTTGAGTTCCCTATATGGGGTCAATTACCACACCTCTTCAACGAAGGTCATGAGGTCTTTGATGAGGTCGTTTGTGTACTCAACAAAATAGTAAAAATAATAGTTTTTGGTTGATTCTTGAAAACTCTTTTAAAGCCACTTAATCCTTTTAAAATGTGATTTGATAGCAAAATAGTGAGCAAGTTCGTTCCACAGGGAATGGAGTATTAATTAGATAAATTGACTAATCTTAGAACAATAAAACAAATCATAGAGTTTGATAAATGTGTGGTTTCTAAAGCCACCAATGCTAAACTACTCAAATGAAAATACACAAAAATGTTATGAAAAATAGAATACTCAACACCTTGATAAGAATAGTGATAAAATCAATTAATGAGAGAACTAGGGAATAGATCGATTAACACTTGGATGTGGGTAAGCTACTAGCATCATTAATGTACCAATCTCATTATGTTAACCACTTAGAGGCTTAGATTAGTGGGGTTGATATACCCACCACTAATCTATCCTATCCAATGGGTTCTTAATCACACAAAGATTGTCAATCCACATGTGAATATATAACAAATTATTCCACTCAAGATAGCAATCAACAAGTGATATACAAGTCAATTATAATGAATGAAATCTAATTAAATTGAATGAATAGAACACATAAGAGATTCATTACAAGCTAGACTAAACCCACAACCAATTGTTCCTCAAATCTATCCCCTAGATTAGGGGTTTAGTTACACATAATTGCAATAAATGAAAAGAAGTGAATGATAAGGAAATAACCCTTGGGTCACCTTCTTTAAGCTTAATCCTTCTTCTCCTCTATGCTCCTAGATGCAAGGAATGGAGGTTGAGGAAATGTGTTGGAATGTGGGTGTTTTGGTGGAAAGTTACTAAGGATTTTGGTGGAGAAATGGTGGGATGAGGAATGATGTAGTGAAGTAATCAAGGTTTTGTGTTGAGGGTTGGATGGATTAGATGAGTTCAAGGAGAGAAATGGAGGATGATGAAAAATGTGCCATGGATGATGATCTAGATCTGAGGTTGAGTTCTCTGAATTTTCTCTCTGATTTTCGATTCTCTGAAAATGAAGAGACGCTCCATATATATACTCACTCATGGACATGTACTGGTAACGACTTGATTCGCTGATGTGGAGCCTTGGTCGCTATGGCGACCATGGAGTGTAAAACGGTTAGATGAAAAGGTCGCTCTGAAAACCATCTTTCTCGCTCTTTGTCAAGTGGCGAACATGACCAAAATGTGTAGAGGTCGCCACTTGTATCCTCTAGGTCGCTCTGGCGACCATAAGTGGCGACCTTGGAAATGTGAAGAGGTCGCTCTTTGTACATCAAGGTCGCTCTGGCGACCATAAGTGGCGACCATGCCTTGAGTGCACTAGGTCGCCACTTGCAAGGGAGGTCGCCAGAGCGACCCCAAGTGGCGACCCCACCTGATTGTTTTTGTGACCTTCTGTCGCCATGGCGCTCAAGTGGCGCCCAAGTGGCGACCTTTTGATGCCTTTGGGAACTCTTCTGTCGCCATGGCGCTCAAGTGGCGACCTCCTTTGCCCAAGTGGCGAAAATGCCCTGTTTCTTCTCATTTGTGAGACATTTTTGCACAAGTCCTCCACCTTCATCTCAATTGCTTCTGAAACCTAATAAAACCTGAAACACTCAATTTAACAACATTAAACACGGGGAAATGCCCGAGAATCAAGCAAAAAGAAACGGAAATGAGGGCCAAAATCATACCAATTTTGGCTTGATCAAATACCCCCAAACCAATCTTTTGCTAGTCCTCGAGCAAACATAATAACAAGCACACCCCCAAAAACATGCATAGAGATATTTCAAAGGTTTTTACTTCAAATGATCAATGTGCGAAGCCAAAATGAAGAGATTAAAACAGTTATGCCATGGTGAGGGTTTAAACATGCAAGAGCGTGTATAGTTATGATCAAAAACGTGCCACCTTAGACATAATTGTACGCAATGCGATCTCACATTCAAAATGCCAAAGCTTCAAAGCAAAGGTGCTATTGGTTTAGAATGTAATTCGCTTTGATACTAAATCTCTCCGGATTCTCTCTTCTTTTCTCCAAGACTCCTAGGTTCACTCAAATATGTGCATGTGCAATATGAGTTCATGTTATGGCAACAAATTGATTGCACATGCTAAACATTAAAACGCAATTTCCTGAAAAGTGATCTCATGAATGGAATTGCAAGCCATGAATTAGAAAGAACATGCATCAACCAAATTGTACAAAATGGACAATCCTAAAGATCATGAAGGTCTTTTCTTTGGTTGTAATGGGGCCTAAGGTTATGGTGAAACAAAGAATGGAAGAAATGGATATCAAGGGACCTAATGATTTCATTAAGGCATACATTCTAATTCTTTAAGTTCCACAAGATTCCCACATATGTTCACACTTCAAGGTGTCCAGGCTCACAATTACACATGTGCATGCTACTCCTATTTTCAACTTGAGTAGCTCAATTACTTCTCTTCCTTTTCTAGGCCCTTTGTGCCTAATTTCTTTATTCCTTTTTCTTTGCTTTTCTTTGCTTGCCAATTCTTTTCTTTTCATGCTCTTCATTTCTTTTTTTTCTTTTTTTTTTCTTTTTTATTTTTTTATTTTTTTTTTCTTTTCTTTTCTCATTTTTTACAAGCTTTTGTTTTCTTTTCCATTTTCAAATATCTCTTGATTTGCAAGACTCTTACACACATTCACATGCCTTGGTACACACCTTATATTTATACATTCAAAATTTTACATTGAGTTCCTAAGCCTTAGCGAATCGTTTGGTCAAGGTAGGTCAAGTATTTTAAGGCTATAAGGTTCATGTAGATGTGGTTCATGAAAGAAATGCTTCGAATGTGTTTGGCTTCAAAGGGGCTTGGGAGCACACATATTCAAGTTGGTTGGAAGTGTTTAGGCCAAAAAGGTTTTCACATGCATCGCCTAAAATCATTTCTAAAGATTCGTCCATTAAGCAAAATAAGGCATCCACAAGCAGACCATAATATTCTATGGCAAACAACATTTAGTGCAAATGAGACCAAAACATGCTTGTATGAGTGTTTAGAGTGAGTGTTTAAAGAGTGAATGTTTACAACTCAACGTATGCTTTTTAAAGGCTGTGTTTGTGATCCTCACGGGAATCTCCACTATTAATTCTTAGCCTTCAAGCAAATTTGATCATTCACTCAACATTAAGAGAAAAAGATTAACGCATTTTGTTCAATGACACCCTAAGTGGCATGGTGTTAATCTAAACCAAACACTCACAAACATGCACAATTCATCACTACATCATGTAAAGAACAATCTCCACAAGCAAGGCATGCTCAAATATGGCAATATCGCAAAAAATTTTAGAAATTTTGGCACATAATTCTTTTGAAAACCAAGCATTATGGTGTTGCGCAAAAGCACCCCCAAACCTAAATTTGACATTGTCCTCAATGTTCAAAGGTGGAAAATAAAAACAACAAGCGCAACCCACTAAGTTTCAAGCAATAATCCAATCAAGCAAGAGCAAAAACAAAATATCCCACCATCCGGCATATTGCCCTCCAAATATTCATACACAAAATCCCAACAACACATATATCAATAAAGCACAAATGTCCTAAATCCACTACCAAAATCCAATTCACACCCTTATTCTATGCGGAAGCAAAATAAAGGCAAAAATGAGAAATAAAGACAAAAAGGAAAAGAAATGTGAATAAACATAAATCAACAAAAATATCCAACAAAATAATCCAAAAGTAAAAACATAAAACTAGCAATGTCCCAACAAAATGATAGAAAATGCAAATGATGAAAAGATAAAAACAAATCCTAGGAATGCTAGTAGGCCACTACTCTGAATCATCCTCCTCATCTTGCACTACTCTACCCTTCCCTTTCGGGTCCTTCCTTCTCTGCTCCCTAGCTAATGCTGCTCTCCTAGACTGATCCTCTCTCCATTTCCTCTGTGCGGCTGCCTCATCAATAGGAGGACCTCCCACATAACGGGGCCCCTGATCAGTCAAGGAACGGGCCATGGCCTCCTCCAACTGTGTTGCCTCCTCAACGGCAGACTGTGCAGTCTGAAATACAAAGTCAGGCTCCTCTGTGCTATGTCCTGAAGGTGCAGTGGGGGTAGGTGGAATCACTGTGGCAGGCTTCTTCGGTCTCCTGACATAAGGAGTGAGCTTAAGATCATGGCGGAGGTCTGTAAAGCCTGTGATCACTGTCTCACTCAAATCCTGAATAAGGCTTTCCAACCTCAGCTGCCTGTCCTCCAAGGCCTTCTGCCTTCCCTCAATATCAAGTTTATCAGCATGAAGGATATCAAAATCACCAGTCTGAGTCCTCCTAATGCGCTGTACACCATCTAGAATCCGAAGACCCAACGGCTGCCCATGATCATCACAAATAGGAGTCTCCTCCTCCTCATCATCATCGTCCTCCTCAGGGACTATTCTCTCAAATTCTTCCCTAACACTAGTTTCGGCCTCTGAACTTTGCACTCTCCTACGTTTTCCCCCAGTAGGTATCTCTCCACGCTTAATCATCAAACGTCTCCAGGTGGTCAAGTCCATATCTGATACGGGGGGCTTAAGTATGTCCCCGGAGATATCTACACCCGCCAACTTGCAGGCTTCTGTGATCAAACAAGGGAAAGGGAGGATATCTGTCTCTGATTCATTCCTCCCAATCCGCTGAATCTCCATCTTTATGATAATCCCCACATCAATAGGCTGCCTCTCACTAATACTATGTAGAATCCTAGCTGCCTCAAATGGAACAGTGGACCTATGGGAAACCGGTCTCAGGGAAGAATGGAGGAAAATGTGCCAAAAGGCGTGCTCAATCTTCAAGTTTGCCTGCCTGAGAGGGAACCGCTTCGCCATCCATATGGTCATAGGAGTGATGGTCATCGTGTTTGCAAATTCCACCAAATTCTTTACGTACAAAGGATTCGTGGTGATCCCTTCCACCATCCTCTCACGTAATCCTTCAATTTCTAACAAAGTTGTCCCAAAATAGATGTTAATGTCTGGTGCGTTCAAGTACACGGGAACCCCTCTCACAAGAATGGGACCACCCCTCATATACTCTCCCGGATTCATTCCCGCATAGAACTCTTTCACCAAACCTTCACTGTAATGTGGCGGAGTAGCCGCTAATCCTCCCCATCCCAAGTCATTCACTGTTGTTGGGACAGGGGTATCCCTCAAGCTCTCCAAATCAATGCCCCTTTCCGGCCACATTTTCTTCTCAGCAAAAGTTTCCAAACGATCATCAAAATTTCTGTTCAGTTTGCAGTCGGGAACTACTCTCTTCCTAGGAGTGTGGGTCTTGCTACCCTTGCCCCCCTTGTTCGGCAACTTCATCTTCGGAGCCATTTTTCACCCCCAAATTCGGACTAACTTTCTGACAGAAATCCGGCAGCACAACGGCACTATAATAACACTCCGGCACTCACCAATGTGCACCACAATCAACCAAATCCACTTCAATACTATCACAATCACTTCTATATGAACAAATCACACAAAAATCCAATCCTAAGCACTAATCACTTCAAATCAAACTCAAAACCACCCTTAGTAATTCTAGATGCAATGTAGGAAGGATTTGATCAAAAGAATTGAAGAACTAGAGTGAATTCTTACCAAGTTTGGAGATTACGTGCGTGCCACGGCTTTGGAATTGAGAGAATTTGAGAAGAGAGGACTTTTGTGTGTGCGGCGTTATGTTTGAGCAGCAGCCCTTATAAGTGAACGCCCTATGTCGCCACTTGTGTCACTCGGTCGCTCTGGCGACCAAATGGCGACCAAGAAGAAATTTCATGTTTGCATGTGGTCGCCATTTGCACAAGTAAGGTCGCTCTGGCGACCAAATGGCGACCATACCTGATAACAAAGGTCGCCATTTGCACAAGTAAGGTCGCTCTGGCGACCAAATGGCGACCATACCTGATAAGAAAGGTCGCCATTTGCAACATGTGGGTCGCCATGGCGACCATGTAAGTGGCGACCTCTGAATTCTTCATGTAAGTGAGGTCGCCATTTGTGTGCAAAGAGCGACCAAATGGCGAACCTGACTTAAAATCCTCTTCTAAGTGCATTTCATCACCTGCAAAGAACAAAATCCACAATAAGCTCATACTTCAACTTCTAACAAGGATGGATGGACAATTATTCAGAAAAACAAAATGAACAAAAGAAAAACACAAAACAAGCAAAATTAAACACAAACATATTTATTCATGGCATGAAATGTAAAAACCGAATGTAAATCCAACTACCGCATCATACTATGCGAAATGGAATCATGATGCTCATCATCCAAGTCAATCACGTTATAACTCAATTTTTTCTTGACTACCCAAATTGGACCTCTAGACTCATCCCGGACTTGATTGACCAAATCCTTCCTAACCCAAATTTGCTTAACACGGTTAGATCTCCTTATAAGTCTATTTTTATCATTAGTGGCATGCTTCAAAAATTCAAAACATTTAGACTTTACATGACCCTTTCTATGACAAAAATAACAAGTTAAAGGATATGAAGGAAATCTTCCCTTTTTCATTGGAGATTTAGGTCTTGAGGGACCGTTATTGGTGAGTTCCTTGATGGCTTGATCCATCCGATCTATCTCCACCAAAAAGTCGCACTCCTTTACCTTAGCAACCTTCAAGGACATCTCCTTCTTGCTCAATTCCTCCTTCAACTCCTCAAGTGCCTTGTTCTTGGCATCTACATTCATGAGAGCCTTCCTCATCTTTCTTAAGGATTCTTCCTCAAATTCTTCGGTGAGCCTAGCCAAATCTTCAAGTTCTTTCACCGTCACCTCATTCTCCATTTTGAGAGCCACGTTGACCTTCTTAAGCTTATGATTTTTCCTTGCTAAGTCATCAAGCTTCTTCTCCAAGGCATACTTCTCCGCCTTAAGAACCTCTACCTCAAGCATGAGCTCTTGGTTGGAATTCTTGAGCTCTTCAATTTCAGAGTCACCTATACTCTCCACTTCGTCCTCTTGGCTATTCTTTTCAAACAATTGCACCAAATCACACACCTTTCCACCCGTTGACCTTGGTGAATGCAACTCAACCACATAGCAACTCTCAATGCTTTTTAGGTCATCATTGCATATGGTTATATCGATCTCAAGTTCTTTCTCAAATGCATGCATACAAACTTTCTTCTTGCAAACATCGATCTTCATTTGAGCGGTAGCCATGAATGGTCTACCAAGGAGAACTTGCCACTCCCTAACATCATTTGACTTGTCACCAATGTCTAGAACGACGAAATCCGTTAGCACCATTACTCCTTCAATGACAATTGGGACATCCTTTAGTTCACCACATGATGAAAGTGAGGTTTGATCCGCTAGCATAAGCTTCTTCCCGGATGGCTTCAATCCTACCAAACCCAACTTTTCATAAGTAGATAGGGGCATCATGCTCACACTTGCCCCTAAATCTAGTACTCCTTTAAGCACTCCACTATTTCCTATTGAAATGGGAATCACAAAGCTTCCCGGATCTTCCACTTTCTGCATGTATGCTTCTTCGAACAACAATGCCTCATCTCTAGCTCCATCCTTCTTGACAAAATTTCCTTCTTTGGCCTGCTCAGTGTGGCTTGGAAACTTCCCCTTTTCTTGCTTTTGAAGAGCCTCGGCGATTTGCCCCATTTGGGTCTCCAATTTCCCGAAGGATGCCTCTAGATTGCCAAACCTTTGGCCACTAGCTTGCATGAAGCTTGTCAAGGTGTTCTCAACTCTTTGGAACCCTTGCATCATACCTCTCATCTCTTCATCAATATTTCGGCGAGGTTGGTACGAGCTTGGTTGAGCATTGTTGTTGTTGTTCCATTGGTTTCCTCCCCATTGGTTTCCTCCTTGGGGAAACCCTCCTTGTGGGTATCCTCCTTGTGATTGATTTTGCCGGTAGCCTCCTTGTGAGCTATTACCTTGATTGTTCATCCCTTGTTGTTGACTTGGACGGTAACCCCCTTGTGAGCTACCTCCTTGATTGTACACCCCTTGTTGTTGATTTCCTTATTGTTGGTTTCTTGGTGGTGGGTTTAGAATGTTGTTGTTGTTTGACCAAGAAAGATTTGGGTGGTTCCTCCATGGTTGAACATAGTTGTTTCCTTGTCCTTGGAATCCCATAGCTTGAACTTCCTCTTGCTCTTGACCTTGAAAAGTGTCCTCAAACCCTTCATTCTCATTAAACTGCCCGCTAGAGCTTCCTTCTTGTCTTCCTAGCAACTTAACTCCCGCCTTCTGAAACCCCAAACTTTCAATATGAGAAGTTAAGGTTTCCACCCTTTTGTTTATCCTTGAGATTTCAATTGCGGTTTCCGTGCTAGCATTCACATCAAACTTCCCACCTCGAATACTGTTGGCATTCCTTTGTTGAGAGTTTTGTGCCAACATCTCATAGATGTCGTAGATCTCCGAAGCGGTCTTGGTATCATAAGAACCTCCACAAGCGTTATCCACCAACACTTGGGAGAACCGAGTTAGACCCCCTTGGAAACAAGACACCTTGTATTCCTCAGTGAACATATGAGGAGGGCATTGGGCCACAAGGCGTTGATACCTCTCCCATGACTCATGAAATATCTCCCCCTCACTCTCATAAAAATCAGCTATCTTCACCTTTAACTCCTTTGCTTTCCTAGCCGGAAAGAATCTGTTGAAAAACACCTTGCAAATCTGGCCCCAACTCGTCAATGATCCCGGCCTAAGCCCCATGAGCCATGTCATAGCCGCATCCTTCATACAATACTGGAAGCAACGCATTTGCAATTGTTCGCGTGTGAGCCGCATGATGGGGAAGGTCTCTATAATAGCACTATACTCCTTCATGAACTGGAGGCAGTCTTCATTCAGCTTCCCATGAAATGACGGCAATAAGTTAACGTGCATCGTCTTCAACTCATAACCCCTAGCCACCGGGTCTAGCACTATCGGTGATGGTTGGTTCCCGATATCCGGCAAGGCATACTCACCCATGGTCATCCTTTGACCACGGTTGGTTTGAGTTTCTTCCGTCATCTCCTCTCTCAAAGGAGCTTCGTCTTCCCTACCATGTTGTTGTCCTTCGGTACTCATATCTTGACTTGGAATTGGTTCAAACTCTCTCACACGGCTAGTGCCTTCTAGTGGGGGATGAACACCTCTACCTAGAGATCTCCTACCGTGCATAAAACTGAGCACCTGAAAGAGGAATAAATAAAGAGATACAAGGAAAGAAAAGAAAGTAAAAACAACACTATGAACAAATCAATAATCATAAAACAAAATTTTAAACTAACAATCTACAAAATACCAATAAAATGCGAAGAAAAGTCAATATATGTAATCAACGCTACCATTCCCCAGCAGCGGCGCCATTTTTGATGAGGTCGTTTGTGTACTCAACAAAATAGTAAAAATAATAGTTTTTGGTTGATTCTTGAAAACTCTTTTAAAGCCACTTAATCCTTTTAAAATGTGATTTGATAGCAAAATAGTGAGCAAGTTCGTTCCACAGGGAATGGAGTGTTAATTAGATAAATTGACTAATCTTAGAACAATAAAACAAATCATAGAGTTTGATAAATGTGTGGTTTCTAAAGCCACCAATGCTAAACTACTCAAATGAAAATACACAAAAATGTTATGAAAAATAGAATACTCAACACCTTGATAAGAATAGTGATAAAATCAATTAATGAGAGAACTAGGGAATAGATCGATTAACACTTGGATGTGGGTAAGCTACTAGCATCATTAATGTACCAATCTCATTATGTTAACCACTTAGAGGCTTAGATTAGTGGGGTTGATATACCCACCACTAATCTATCCTATCCAATGGGTTCTTAATCACACAAAGATTGTCAATCCACATGTGAATATGTAACAAATTATTCCACTCAAGATAGCAATCAACAAGTGATATACAAGTCAATTATAATGAATGAAATCTAATTAAATTGAATGAATAGAACACATAAGAGATTCATTACAAGCTAGACTAAACCCACAACCAATTGTTCCTCAAATCTATCCCCTAGATTAGGGGTTTAGTTACACATAATTGCAATAAATGAAAAGAAGTGAATGATAAGGAAATAACCCTTGGGTCACCTTCTTTAAGCTTAATCCTTCTTCTCCTCTATGCTCCTAGATGCAAGGAATGGAGGTTGAGGAAATGTGTTGGAATGTGGGTGTTTTGGTGGAAAGTTACTAAGGATTTTGGTGGAGAAATGGTGGGATGAGGAATGATGTAGTGAAGTAATCAAGGTTTTGTGTTGAGGGTTGGATGGATTAGATGAGTTCAAGGAGAGAAATGGAGGATGATGAAAAATGTGCCATGGATGATGATCTAGATCTGAGGTTGAGTTCTCTGAATTTTCTCTCTGATTTTCGATTCTCTGAAAATGAAGAGACGCTCCATATATATACTCACTCATGGACATGTACTGGTAACGACTTGATTCGCTGATGTGGAGCCTTGGTCGCTATTTGGTCGCTATGGCGACCATGGAGCGTAAAACGGTTAGATGAAAAGGTCGCTCTGAAAACCATCTTTCTCGCTCTTTGTCAAGTGGCGAACATGACCAAAATGTGTAGAGGTCGCCACTTGTATCCTCTAGGTCGCTCTGGCGACCATAAGTGGCGACCTTGGAAATGTGAAGAGGTCGCTCTTTGTACATCAAGGTCGCTCTGGCGACCATAAGTGGCGACCATGCCTTGAGTGCACTAGGTCGCCACTTGCAAGGGAGGTCGCCAGAGCGACCCCAAGTGGCGACCCCACCTGATTGTTTTTGTGACCTTCTGTCGCCATGGCGCTCAAGTGGCACCCAAGTGGCGACCTTTTGATGCCTTTGGGAACTCTTCTGTCGCCATGGCGCTCAAGTGGCGACCTCCTTTGCCCAAGTGGCGAAAATGCCCTGTTTCTTCTCATTTGTGAGACATTTTTGCACAAGTCCTCCACCTTCATCTCAATTGCTTCTGAAACCTAATAAAACCTGAAACACTCAATTTAACAACATTAAACACGGGGAAATGCCCGAGAATCAAGCAAAAAGAAACGGAAATGAGGGCCAAAATCATACCAATTTTGGCTTGATCAGTCTTATAGACCTACCAAGTCCATTAGACTTAGTTGAACCCATGGGAGACAAGTTAGCATCATAGAAGGCGGGTTCATCCTTTCTAGTCCACTTAGGTGACACATTTTCAATCCTAGTGGAAAGGTTCAAGAGCTCTAGAAGATAAAGGATCATATAAATGGGTTTTATCCTTTCTAGCAAAATGCAACTTAGCTGTAGCCTTTTTCTTTTCAATCATACTTTCAACTCTATGCACTTTGATATAATGAAAGCAACCTGATCTAATGTGACCATCAATACCACAAAAAATGACAAGTGGGAATAAAGTTGGGAATCATACTATTCCCTTGAGTATGCATTAGTGCTTTCCCTTGTCGTTGTGGTTGTCTTAGTTGTTGTATTGGATCTCTCCATCTTTGTTGATGACCAAGACAATATTGCTTGCTCAGTTGAGCTTGCATGATCGAACTCTTCCCTTTATGGATCTTAGGTTGAGGGAAGTTAGCATGAGGAGCCCTTTCAGGTTGAGCTTGAGCTTGACCTTTTGGTACCGCTTGTACTTGGGCACTTCTTGAACACCCTTTTAGATCAATCTTCTTCCTAGGGTGTTGAGGAGGAGGAGACATCTTAATGTTCATGCCTTTGACAAAGGATGTCTTGCTTGAGGATGAAGCATCCTTGTCATTAATGTAGACAAGACCTCTCTTGTCACTTGGCCTTTTTCCAACTCCCAGCATGTGGTCAAGCATCTCGGTGCTTGAAGCCATCTTAGCCATTGCAGCTCTAGCTTCTTCAAGCTCTTTCTTCAACCTTTATTCTCTCCTCACAGATAAAGCTAACTTATCCTTTAGCTTATTTTTATCCACCATAAATCTCACCACTTCTCCACTCAAGTGGTCAACTTTTGTTAAAAGCTCAAGGTTTTCTTCCTTCAATCTTCGAATCTCCTTTTTATTCTTTATCCTAGAGCTTTCAAACTTGACTATGTAGTCATTAAGATCCATGCTCTCCACATTTCCATTTGTGGAGTTAGATGATGAATTCTCAACTTTTGAGTCATCTCTTATATCTTCCATCTCACTAATGGAGTCATTTTTCTCATCAAGACCTTCACTTCGATCACTTGATGTTATGTGAGCCATATCCCAATGAGTAGCTACACCAACTACCTCTTTATCTACTTCTTCATCTATATCTTCTTTGGGATCACTAGTTAAGGCATCCTTGCCATCTATTTCAACTTCTACTCGAGTGGCTCCAAATGTCGTGTAGTTAATGGCAAGCTCTTCATCACATGAATGATCTTCTTCACTTTCATCCTCACTCCATGAGGCGGCCATCGCCTTTCCTTTCCTTCTATCCCTCAAGTTTACACATTCTGAAGAGATGTGCTTGAATCCTCCACATTCATAGCATTGAATCCCCTCTCTTGAAGACATCTATTTGTTCGGCTCGTCATCATTGACCTTGGTCTTCTTCTTGAAGCCATCTTCTTTTTAGCTGTAAAAAATTAACGGTATGTGTTAGTGCCTCACCTTTTTGATTGGCTTATTTCGTCGAAAAAATCACAATGGGGTTCAATCTTGTAAGGGTAGCTTAGGTTTGAAGAAATTCTACTCAAATGCTTAAGGACCTCTTTATGGACTTCAAGAGCTTCATAGAAGGTAGCTAATTGATCTTGACTATAAATGTGAAGAGATTTAGTTGCATACACACACATTTTATAATCTTACATGTTATGTGATTAGTGTTGTTGCATATTCTTTTTCATGCATGATCACTCTATCATTTTGTATTTGTTCTTTGCCATGATTTTTAGCCTTGAAATTTGCATGAAACCTTTTATAGAGGTTATTTTTTACCTCTTACCGATCCCAGGTCCACTATGATTTTCTTCACAGTGCTAGGACAGCGGTTCACGGATAGAGCAAACCGCTCCCGAACTGCTGCCATTTTCTTGGCAGCGGTGGCCTTGACAGAGCGAACCGCTGCTGTGACCGCTGTGGCTTTCGTAGCTGTACATGCAGCAGTCGTCTACAACATTTCATTTCCTTGAATCAAAATGACGCCACTTTGGGTTGCATCTCATATATAATTGTCGTGATAGTCTTTAGATGACTAAAAGAGCAAAAACACACCTTTTGAAAGCTTTTGAGTTTCTTCCAAGCTAAGGTATCAAAACTTCATCTTTATTACTCAAAACACGAAAACCCATCATACTTGTATGTTTCATTCATCATCTAGCATGTTCAAGTTTGATTCTTTTAGGGTTTTCATATTTGCTCACATGACTTGTATTTAGAACATCCTTGCATCACTTCATATGTTCTTTCTCTACAAGATAGCTTTTTTATTACTTGACTAGTTTAAAGGTTGCTTCTTTATGACTTGGCTTAGTTTCAAGATTGTGTTTATTGTGTTTTGTGAGTTGTATTGTGGTAGATATTGCATATAGGACTTTGTTTGTCTATTTAGCTATGTCATATGCATGTCATCTAGCAAAATAATATGTAGGAATGTCTAACATGTTCACCCATGCCTAGATATGCTTAAATGTCTAACCTTGCATTTTGAGCATCTTGAATATTGTCAATATTCACACTAGGTTGTTTTATCTCTTCATTTAGAGTTAAGTCTTGTAATTGCCTTTTGGTAGTTTGCAAGCAATGGACTAGATTCACTTTTGAAGGCCCGCGGGTAACAAAGACGGATTAGTAATCATAGGTGTGATGCGGTAAACCTAGATTGTAATTGTATTTGCAATTAGTGGATTGAGGTTCTAGTGTGGCGTGAAAAACAGCCCGTGGTTTTTCCCCGTGTGGGTTTCCACGTAAAAATCTCGTGTCATTTACTTTCCGCATTCTTTACACATGATTTTAGTTGTTGACTAGTTGGGGTTGGCTTGGTAATCTTGATTAATCTAGAAAAATTGGTAAAAAGGGATTAAAATCTATTCAACCCCCCCCCCCCCCCCTCTAGATTATATTAGGACTCATTAATATATATTTTCAATTGGTATCAGAGCGGGTTCCTTAACATAATTAGGAGATCCCTTGCTCTTGTTAGAGTATTTTGCATTTGTTTGCATTTTTCTTTGTTTTTGTGTGTTTAGCTTGTTTGTGTGCATTCATATCATTCCACCCAAACACTATGAGTGGAAATGGAATTGGAGGCGAGGGTGCCTCTAGCACAAGACCTCATTTGCTCAACGGGGTCAATTACGCATCATGGAAGCATATGTTTGCCAAATTCATGACTAGGCATGGATGACGATTGAAGATGGGTACACGCCACCTATGATGACTCCTACCGGAGGTGGAGAGGAAGTCCCCAAGCCGAAGGCACAATGGACCCCCCAAGAGTTTGAGGCTTCAAAGTGGAACAACAAAGCCATGCACGTATTCTATGTGCCATGGATGACAACTAATACAAACTTATTCAAACTACAAGGATAGCAAAGGAAGCTTGAGACATATTGGAGACGGCTCATGAAGGAACCAAGGTGGTAAAGGATTCCAAGCTCCAAGTCCTCCAAACACAATTTGAGACTATAAGGATGGAGGAGGATCAGTGCTTCAATGACTTCCAAGTGAAGCTTATGGATATAGTAAATCAAAGTCACCAACTTGGTGATCCCTACTTGGATAGAAGAATCAAGCAAAAGATCATGAAATCGCTTTATGAGAGGTTTGAATCCAAAGTGACGGCATTGGAAGAAAATAATGACTACTCAAAGATGAAGCCAAGTGAAGTTATTGGAAGGCTCTTGGCCTATGAATCTAGAAAAGGTCATATTTCTACACCTCCTAAGAAGCAAAAAAGTCTTGCCTTAAAGAGCATCAAGGTAGAAAAGGATGAAGAAGACTCGGATGAAGAAATTGCCTTGATGGCAAAAAATTTCATGCAATTTATGAGGTTTGAGAAGAAAGGGTTTGGGTCCAAAGGAAAATTTATAAAGAAGAAGGCTCATTTCAAAAAAGTGGAGCAAACTCAAGAAAAGGACCACAAGAAGGGTGTCCAATGCTATGAGTGTAGTGGCTCTGGACACATTGCTCTCGAATGTGCAAATTTGAAGAAAAAGAGAGGAAAAGCCATGGTGGTGACTTGGAGTGATAGTGATGACCTAAAAGAGGAAGACAAGTCTTCGGATGATGATGAAGACTAAGTTGCCAACTTCATTACTTTCTCATCAACTTCATTGCTTTCTCATCCTTTCACAATAATAATGAAGTTATGAGTGACAAAGAAGAGGAAGAGGACAAGTAAGAAGAAAGTGACTCAAATGGTGGTAGTCACTCATCAATGTCTAACTTTGAGTTTGATAAAGAAATGGACTATGATGACTTCATGAGATTCTTTGAGAATTCAAGGTTGAAGAAGAAAAAAGAGATACAAAATTTGAAAGGGGAGAAGCTTGAATTGACTTCCAAAGTAACTTATTTGAGCAAGAAAATGAGTAAAGCAAAAGAGTTGGAAGAAGGATTGAAGATGGAACTAGTCTTGGCTAAAAAGAATGAAGAAAGCTTAAGGAAAGAGCTCATGGAAGCAAGAAGGTTGATTGCTAAGATGACTTCCGGAACTGAGAAGCTTGACAAGATGCATTCTTGTGGGAAGAGCCCTTATGACAAAAATGAGTTAGGATATGTGGAAGAAATGGAAGCCACACCCTTGAAGAAGATAACGTTTATTAAGAGCAAAGAGGTTGAAATTGCTCAAACCCCTCAACAATCAACTAAGTGGGTTGAAGTTGGTGAATCCTCAAAGCAAGCACAAGCAAGGATTCCAACAAGAGCTTCACCACAAGCTAGAGCTCTTCAACTATGCCTCCACAACAAAGGATGCCACAAGCTCAACCAAGGAGACATGCCAACTTTGCTCAACCACAAAGGAGAGAGTTGCCTCAACACCCAAGAGCTACTCAAAATAGAAGGAGGCCACAAATGCTTGCACAAGGCTATGGTATGAATTTCTATTTTACTCATACTTGCCATTTTTATGGAATTGACAGCCACATTAGGCCTAATTGTTTTAAGTATATTAAATTGTGTATAAGAGAAAACATGATTGAAAAAAATATGCTTAGAAGATCCACAATGCATGCACCTAGGAAATTTAGAGACAATGGACCAATGACTTCTAGGAATGACCATGTTTCACCTAGGATGACTAGAAATGATGAATATTATTGCTATGTGCCCAAGTTGCCTTGAAAGCAAATGCCTCCTACACTTGGTACCTTGATAGTGGGTGTTCTAGGCACATGACCGGAAACAAGAGTTTCTTTAAAACTCTTGTAATGGAGGATGGTGGATTCATCACCTTTGGTGATGGATCAAAGAAAAAAGTTATAGGGAAAGGTAATAAATCTTTTCCCGGTTTGCCCTCTTTGCCCAATGTTCTTTATGAAGATGGCTTGCAAGCCAATCTTATTAGCATATCACACTTGAGTAATGAAGGGCTTTTGGTTTGTTTGGCAAAATTGATTGCTCTATTCTTAAGGAAAATGGGCAAGTATTATTGAAAGGCAAGAGATCAAGTGACAATTGCTATTGTCTTGAGTCTAATCTCATCTCTTGTAATTTGTCCACTAGTGAGCAAGTTGAAGTGTGGCACCAAAGACTTGGCCATATGAACTATAGGGACTTGAAAGTCCTTGATAGATTGAATGTTGTTAAAGGCCTTCTCAAGCTTGGGAAAAAGGTTGAAGGTGTTTGTGGAACTTGCCAATAAGGCAAGCAAACCAAGAGTGTCCACAAGAAAGGCAAATATCTTTCCACAAAAGAGCCATTGGAGCTTCTCCATATGGACCTTATGGGCCCCATTCAAACCGAAAGCTTAGGTGGCAGAAGGTACATTCTTGTTGTTGTTGATGATTTCTCTAGGTTCATATGGACTTACTTCCTTAGAGAAAAGTCCGAAGCCTTTGAGAAATTTAAAATGCTTCGTGTCAAAATTCAAAATGAGAAAACCTCTCACATCAAAAGCAATAAGAAAATTAGAAGTGATCATGGGAAAGAGTTTGAAAATGCTAGCTTTGAAAATTTTTGCAATACCTTAGGCATTTCCCATGAATTTTCGGCCCCTAGGACTCCTCAACAAAATGGTGTTATTGAGAGGAAGAATAGAGTCCTCCAAGAGATGGCTCGTGTCATGCTGCTTAGCAACAAAGTCCCTAGAAATCTTTGGGCCGAAGCCATTAATATGGCTTGTTACAAAGGGAATAGAGTATTCCTTAAGCCCGAGACTAAACAAACATCCTATGAGTTATGGAAGGGTAGAAAACCCAATGTGAGCTACTTCCACATCTTTGGAAGCAGGTGTTATATACTTAATGACCGTGATTAACTTGGCAAGTTTGATGCTAAGAGTGATGAGGGTATTTTTATTGGATATGCACTTAATAGCAAGGCCTATAGAGTTTTTAATCTAAAGACTCGAAGTGTGATAGAATCATCAAATGTTGTCTTTGATGATTGTAGGCCCAAACATGATGACCATGAGGAGAATGTTTGTGAGATTGATGATCTTCCCTTGAAGGAGTGTGGTGAGACTTCAAGTGATGTGACGTCAAACCAAGATGAAGAGGATGATTTACCTCTTAATAGAGTTCCTCCTTTGGACTCTAATGAACCCACTCATTGGGTTAGGAAACTCCATGATAAGGATGATATCATTGGAGAGGTTAGAGAGGGTGTTAGGACTAGATGTCAAATAGCTAATCAAACTAGCTACACTTGCTACACCTCTCAAATAGAACCTAAAAAGGTGGATGAGGCATTGAATGATGAATATTGGGTTCTTGCCATGCAAGAAGAGCTAAACCAATTTGAGAGAAATGAGGTTTGGACTCTTGTTCCTAGACCTGAAAACACCAATGTCATAGGCACTAAATGGGTGTTTAGGAACAAATCCGATGAGGATGACAACATTGTGCGAAACAAGGCAAGGCTTTTTTTTTTTTTTTTTTGTGGGGGGGTGGGGGGGGTATAGATTTTTAACCTTTATTACCAATTTTCGCGTTTAGTCAATTTATGAAAATACCCCTATCTAGTTAATATAATATATCAAGTGTAATATGTGCGGAATTATAAATGACATTTGATATTTACGTGGAAACCCTCAATAGGAAAAAACCACGGGCTGGTAAATGCACCACACTCGAACTTCAAATCTACTAATGGGAAAGGTGATTACAACCTAATCCCGGTATATAACTCACCACCACTACCTAATTCCAGTATAAGTAAACCTAGTCCAATTGCTTGTGATTTACGCAACTTAATCCCGATAGCTACACAAGACTTTGTTCTCAATGAAGAGATTAACAACCTAAGTGAATATACAAATATATCTAAATATGCAAATAGAGCTAGGGTACACTAGATGCTTAACTAGGAATATAAGATGACAATTAAATCATTCATAGATATCAATTGCTAAATGACATGTCATAAAACTTAGCTAAACATAGATTAAACAACCTAAATAGCTATCACGACACAACACTCAATCAAAACAACACACAATTTCTATCTTGTAAATAGTATATGAACTAAGAACATACAAGTAAATAAAGAGATGCCTTGATAAATAAAACACTAATTATATATGATAATAGTGAAGAATATACCAAGGGATGTGTGTTGAGCAAAACCCATGCAAGCAAGCATCCTAACTATGCTAGAAAAGGCTAGATGATATTTTGATGCATATGAGAATGGTTTTTGAGTGTTAAAAATGAGTTCTTGATTTGATTTTCTATCAAATATCTCTGTTTGAAGTTTAGGGTTCTTAGAATCAAAGAACTTCTTTCAGAGAATGAGAAAGTGTGATATTTATAGACATCAAGAACAGAGCATGTGAAAAGACAAGTTTGTCCCTGAAAACGTAAGATCGACGGTTTCATTTAGCGTCTAGGCCGCTGATCACAACCGCCGAATTGAACCCGAGAAGAACAGGGGAACAACGGCTGTTTTTGATCCAACCACAGAATCAAACCCAAGAGATAAATCAATCAGGTATGAAGGGTAGTTTCGAATGGTGGTCTCGACCGCCGATCATAACCGCTGTTGTATGTGTAAATTTGGCAATAAGATACGTCAGCAAAAGAGTCAATAAAGACGGGACAAGTAAATAAACACGTCACTCATTGACCCATCAACGGGAGGAGATCAGTCAAAGACGCATCAGCTAGCACGCTCGCCGATTCAAAGAAGAAGCGTGCTCGCCACAACTGGTTGACCAGCAGAAAGGCAAAATGCGCTCGCCGATCCAAGGTGTTCGCCAAAGAACATACAGCCAGAAGAGTAATCCAATTCCAAGTATATTTTCCACGTCAAGCGAGGATTTAATCGGATACAAAGCTCAAAGATTAAATCCTATTCCGAACAAGATACAATCTCCTTCAAACAAAGAAGAGTCCAAACAGGAAACAAACCCTAAAAGTTATTTACAGACCCTAGACTCCTTACGCAACAAAAAATAGGAACTCCCCTATCAACACGGCATAGGTACAGGAAACCCTAGAAAAACTAATATAAATAGAACCTTAAATCCCATGAAAAGGGGTTCGAGATTAGAGATAGAGAGTAATCAAGCAATTGTATGAGAGATCTGAGTGTGTAAAACATAAGCGATTCATAGTGATTTCTTTCGCCCTCAGGGGGCACCGTGGTTTTTTCCCATTCAAGGGTTTTCCACATAAAATCTGTTGTGCATGCATTGATTGATTTTCTTTATTTGTTTATAATTGATTTCGATATTATTATTGACCGAGTCAATCCAAAAATCACCGTCAACAATTGGCGTTAGAAGGAGGGGGTGTACTGAATAAAAAGCTTCCAGGAATCCTTACAAAACACAAAACAGGCACAGCATGAGCAACAGTAGCGATAGGCATGAAATCCCCAATAATGATCAGATCCCCGAAGCAGCGGTGATACTAGGAGAGGAAACGTTGGCAACAAGGGAACAGTCAACAACAACTCCAGGGACTAGAGCAGCCAACGAGACTCTACAGCACTTTCATACCGCATTGGTGAATCTGGTCAATGAGGTCAACAAGATTGGACTCACGCTTCCTATAGGGTTGGGAGCCTTGTCTCCTTATGAGCTGACGACCAGCACGTCCGGAAATTATCCCACAAGAAGGCTGCGATCAGAAATCCATGTCGCGACTCCCAGTACTCAGGCAAAACCAATTGTGGGAGAGGCCCCCTAGGATTCGCCAGAGGCCTTGGAAGAAAGAGGGCAAAAGAAGGGAAAAAGTTTGCTCGACGAGGAGTTCCCAGAAAAACGATATCATGGGCGAACGCATAGGGAACCAACCAACAACAGGACTAACAAAGCCCGTAAGAGACAGCGATCTATCTTGTCGGAAGACAGGAGTCCCCAATTGAGAAGGGGGTTGCGATCAAAAAGGGCGCGGCAGTAGAGATTCGAAGGTACAGATGAACTAGGAGGTAACAGAAGTACCGATAGCAGGGAAGATGGTTATCGGAGGATAACAATCAAAAGCAGGTTCAACCAAGAGGGGGAACCAACTGGTCATCGAAGCGTTACCTTCTAACAGCTCTCAAGGAAAGTCTCAGCAATGGCTAAGCGATACAAACACAATGTGTCTTCAGATGATGAGTCAAACAATCCGTTCATCGACCATATCGCTCACACTCGGTTCCCTGAAAGATTCAGAATGCCAACTATCGAACAATACAAGGAAAATAGGGATCCAAAGGAGCATGTCCGCAGATTTCGCAATGTCATGGCTCAGTACACATCCAATGACGGCCTCTTATGCTTAACATTCCCACAAACCTTCGACGACCTCGCTTCCAGATGGTTTGGGCGCCTACCAACCAGAAGTATTAGCAACTTCTCTAGTTTCAGCAAGGCATTCATAAGGCAATTCATGGGAAGTGTACAAAGGAGAAAGTCACTGGCACATCTATCGAACTTGAAACAAGAACGCAACGAGTCACTTGAAAAGTATTTAGCCAGGTTTGGGAAGGAGGTCGCCCAAATAGAAGATGCAAGCGATGTAGCCGTCATAGCAGCCTTCACCAATGGGCTGCAAAGCGGACGTCTGTCTTTTGACCTACGGAGGGACCGTCCGAGGACATATGAAGAGATGATGGATATAGCTGGAGACTATGTGCTAGCAGAGGAAGAAGAAGTAGCCCAAGGGGGTAGTTACGTCCATGGTCATAAACCAGACACAAAGTCCGAATCCAAGGATGAGAGGACAAAGGGTCAATCTCGCGATCGCCAAAAAGAAGAGAAGAGCCGGAGGAGCAAACCCCAAGAGAGCCGGGGTAGTAACAGAACCAGTAGGTTCCGAGGCAGGTATAGCAATTACACTCCCCTAAATGGTGAACAGGAGGACATACTGTCTGTAGTGGAAGACAAAGGGCTCGCCAAGTACCCCCGACAACAGTCGGCTAATGCCCGGAGAGATACAACGAAATACTGCCGATTCCACAAAGACCACGGGCACGATACCTCTAAATGCTTTCAATTGCGGGATCATATCGAGAGTCTGATCAGAGAAGGGCACCTTAAAGATTTCACACTAAAGGGAGACCAAAACACAGGTCGCCAAGGTAGCCATCGAGGAGGTGGGCAAGAAAGAAGAAGCCCGAGGAAAGGCAGCCCTAGCGTAGCTATAAATACAATCTTTGGAGGACCTCACACTGGTAAAAGCAATAGAGAAAGGATGTCGGAAGTCATGGAAGTAATGTATGAAAACAGGGACTTTGAAGTAAACTCTGTGCAGAGAAACCACAAAAAACCAAGAGAAGGCCATGATCCGATAACCTTCACAGCCGAAGATTCAGAAGGAATTGATGCCAAACCCAACGATGCAATAGTTGTGGGAGTACAAATAGCACACAGGGATGTCCTCCGAGTGATGATAGACAACGGAAGCTCCGCTAACATTTTGAGCGCCAGAGTGTATGACGAACTTCGGCTAGACAGGAAAGACTTGGAACCGTTCCATGTGCCTCTAAAAGGGTTCGGAGGCACAGAAGTAAGATCTTTAGGGACGGTGAAACTGCCTGTGAGATTTGGGACAGCACCTTGTCGACGGACTATCCTCCCGGATTTCGTGGTGGTTGATATTTATAACTGGCCATACAATGCTTTACTCGGCCGACCGTTTTTGAACAAGGCGCGAGCAGTCACATCCACCCATGCACTAAAGGTCAAATTCCCGACAGAATTTGGAATTGGAGAGCTTAAAGGGTAGCAGGAAATGGCTCGCCGGGCCAACCTGTCAATCTTTAAAGACAAGACTGGAGCGGAAACCTTAAGCATATATCAACTCGACCAAGAGACGAGGGAGGAAAACCCCGAAACATTCGAGCTAGACCCGAGAGATGAGACCAACAGAGAAAAGGAAGAACCAACCGAAACTGTCATCTTGGATGAAGAAGAGCCTAATAAAACAGTCAAGGTTGGAGCGAGCTTGACGAAACAGGTTAAAACAGGTGTGGTGAATCTGTTGAGGGAGTACAAGGAGATTTTTGCTTGGAGCCATGAAGATATGCCAGGAATCAATGCAAGTGTAACCACACACCATCTAGCAGTAAGCAAAGATTGCAAGCCGGTAATACAGAAAAGGAGAAGCTTCAACCTTGAGAGAAGTGCAGCAATAAGGGAAGAAATATCCAAGCTGCTCGCAGCAGGATCGATCAGAGAAGTCAAATATCCTGAATGGGTAGCGAACGTTGTGCTCGTAAAGAAGAAGAACAATCAATGGAGGATGTGCGTAGACTTCACTGATCTGAACAAAACCTATCCAAAAGACAGTTTCCCATTGCCGAGAATCGACCAGCTGGTCGACGCAACAGCCGGACACGAGCTATTAAGCTTCATGGATGCATACTCAGGCTATAACCAAATCAAGATGCACAAACCAAATGAGGATAAGACAGCATTCACCACGGACCAAAGGTTATACTGTTATACTGCCATGCCATTCGGCCTGAAGAATGCCGGGGCAACATACCAACGGTTAGTCAACAAGATGTTCGCCAGTCAAATAGGCAGGAATATGGAAGTGTACGTTGACGACATGCTAACCAAGAGCGTCAAAGCCGACGGACATGTAGACGACCTACGGGAAACCTTTGATGTGCTAACCAAATTCGGGATGAAGCTAAACCCTTCAAAATGTGTGTTCGGCGTGCCGTCTGGCAAGTTTCTCGGGTACCAGGTACATCAAAGAGGGATAGAAGTGAACCCTGACAAGATCAAAGCGCTAGCCGACATGGTTTCCCCAAAAAACCTGAAGGATGTCCAGAAACTTACAGGATGCTTGGCGTCACTGAACAGGTTTATCGCAAAATCAACAGACCGATGCTTACCATTCTTCAAAGCGCTTAAGAAAGGGAAAGGGATAGAATGGAATAAAGACTGCGAACAGGCTTTTCTCGCCCTCAAAGAATACCTAGGCCGAGCACCATTACTATCAAAACCTATCACAGGGGAAGTGCTATACATGTACCTGTCAGTCACAGAAGCAGCCACTAGTTCTGTATTAATAAGGCAGGAAAATGGAATACATAAGCCAATGTACTACACAAGTAAAGCGTTACTACTGGCTGAAACAAGATATTCGCCAGCTAAAAAAATGGCGCTCGCACCAGTAATAGCAGCGAGAAAACTGAGGCCGTATTTCCAAGCACACAAAGTAGGAGTATACACCAACTGCCCACTAAGAATGATACTACAAAAGCCAGAAGTGTCGGGTAGACTTACAAAATGGGCCATTGAGCTAAGCGAATTTGACATAGAATTCATCCCAAGAACGGCAATAAAGGGCCAAGCAGTATCTGACTTTGTAGCAGAATTCACCGAGCCAGATACTGAAGTGGCAAAGATGATGATAGATCAAGCAAGGAAAGACTTTCGCTGGAAACTCTGTGTCGACGGCTCATCAAACACGCATGGCAGTGGGGCAGGGATAGTGGTCACAACCCCAGAGGGAGATTCCGTAGAATGTGCCTTACGGTTTGATTTCAAGGCCACCAATAACCAAACCGAGTACGAGGCGTTGATAGCAGGACTGAAAGTATGCACAACCTTGGGAGCTGATGAGATTGAAGTGTTTAGCGACTCTCAAGTCATCGTCAACCAGGTACTCGATGAATACCAAGCAAGGGACAACAATATGATCGCCTACCTAAAACTAGCAAAGGAGTTATTGGGGCGATTCAAAGAATACAGGATTGTTCAGATCCCGAGAGAAAAGAATGAACAGGCAGATGTTTTGGCCAAGTTGGCATCCGCCACAGTCAACATCTAGCCCCGAACAATCCCTATGGCACACCTGCTTCGACCCAGCTCAACCGAGTAGACTAAAGTGGGGGTAATCATGAATGAACCAACCAACTGGATGACCCCAATCAAAGAATACTTGATTAATGACGTCCTCCCAAATGACTTGCTAGAAGCCAAGCGGCTGAAATACAGGGCAACAAGATATTCAGTCCTCAACGGTGAACTGTATAGGAGAGGGTTCTCGAGGGCATTGCAAAGATGCGTTGGACCTGAAGAGGTAGAAGGAATCCTGAAGGATATACACGGTGGAAGCTGTGGGAATCATGCTAGGAGCATCAGTCTAGCCCATAAAGCACTGAGGCAAGGATTCTATTGGCCGACGATGTTCGCCGATGCAAAAAGAACAGCGACCAGATGTGAAGCATGTCAAAAGATCGCGAATAACATTCGCCAGCCGCCTGAGCGCTTACAAAGCATTACCTCCCCATGGTCGTTCGCCATGTGGGGAATTGATTTAATCGGCCCAATGCCCACAGCACCAGGAGGAGCAAAACACACTATTGTAGCAGTGGATTATTTCACTAAGTGGGTAGAGGCCGAATCACTGGTACACATAACAGAAGCAAATACAACCAGTTTTGTGAAGAAAAATATTCTGTATAGGTTCGGAATACCAAACACCATCATCATTGACAATGGGACACATTTCGATAACAAGAAATTCAGAGACTTGTGCAAAAAGTATGGGATCAACAACTACTATGCCTCTCCAGCTCACCCACAAACAAACGGTCAAACTGAGGTGGTGAATAAGATTATCAAACACAACCTGAAAGCCAAGCTAGCTGTCAAAAAGGGAAGTTGGGCAGAAAAGCTACCACAGGTGTTATGGGCGTACCGAACAACGGAAAGAAACTCCACTGGGGAGACACCCTAATCCATGGCATTTGGGACCGAAGCAGTCATTCCAATCGAAACAGATTTCTCTTCGCCAAGAACACAACTCTTCCAACCAGAACTTAATGTTGACATGCTAAAATACGGCTTAGACGAACTAGAAGAGAGAAGGGAGCATGCCCAGATAAGGAACGCCGCCTATCAGCAGAGAGCGGCGAGGTACTACAACTCACATATGAAAGTCAGAAGGTTTGCACTCGGGGACTTGGTCCTAAAAAGGGTGACACCAGGAACGAAGGACAAAACTGCAGGGTCGCTCGCAGACAAGTGAGAAGGGTCATATCACATCACAGGTATAGCAGGCCATGGGGCATATTACATAGCAAAAAGAGGAGTCGGCGAGCTGCCCCGACCATGCAATGCTCAGTATCTGAAGACCTACTACCCTTGATACTACAACCCAAGAAGACCTTTTATTGTTTCTCTTTTCTTTAAATTTATCTTTCTAGAAGTTTTTTATTTTCATGATATTAGAGTTTGCAGGAAATAATCAATAAAGAGTAATTTATTACCGAGATGTCTGCCATCATTAAAATTATAGATCAGCTATGACAAGCGGGTCGCCCGAAATAGTAAATTGAGCTATCTAAATCCGGCGAGCGTCAAAGAAAACCGGGAAATACCCCGTATTATAGCAGGCTGAAGGTAAAAACGCCACAAAGCAGCCTGAGCTAGAGAAAAATGCCACATAAAAAGCAGTCGCTGTCAATAAAGGCATAAAACCCCCAGACTGTATGAGGCGTTCGGCCAACAGTATTCGGGGAAAATCCCCTGGAACTAAAAACAGCTGGGGGTAAAGCAAACTAGCAGTCATAAAACAGTGAGCAAAAGCGGGAGACGTCCCAATAGTATGCTCACGTAAATCTTGGTGTATGGTCGGACACGTCTTGACAAACACTGGGTAAAACAAAAACTAGCAATTATAAAGCTAAGTGATAAAAGGTTTTAAAAGCCTGGGCCAGAAACTCAGCAATGGCAGCTGAACAGAAATACATAGAATTGAATATGGCGAACAAGAGAGAAACGCAATGGAAATCAATGTTTCATTAACTTGTCAAAATATTTACAAAGTTAAAAGAAATAAACTATACAAAAAAAAAAAAAAAATCAAGCGCTCGCTGGTGGAAAGCCCCCATCATCATCTTCCTCTTCCTCGCTCACCTCGTCCTCTGACGGCCAAACAACATCCTCATCCCCTTCGGGCATAAAGTGTGTGTAGTCCCGACCAGCCATATGACCCAAGTCAGGTTCAGCACCAGACCCAGTGAAGCTCCCCTTTTGGCCAGAATAGTAAGTGTTGCAAGCACGTTTGGTGGGGATCTCCAGGTGCATAGGAAGAGGCTCTGCTTGATTGTAACGGCAATGGGCCTTCCACAACTTCAGCTGGCTCTTTATCGAGCGTACTGCACCATCCATATGTCGCTGAAGGTTTCGGTCATAGCGCCTTAGGGCTTTCTCATTTGAGTGGTCTTTCAAGGCGAAAAACTTCTTCGCTTGCCGCATGCCCCGTTCAAACTCGCGGAGGAGGAGTGCGTCATACGTAGGAGACCTCTTGAAGCGGTCAACGGCTTCAACTTCCAAGACAACCTTCAAATCATTTACAAGGAGATCTTGAGTAGCCTGTTGATGCTGCAAATCTTCAGACTCACGTTCAGCCCTCTCCTTGGCCTCATTCGCCAATCTCTCTCCCTCCATGCGAGCGACTAAAGCGTCCTGACTATCGACGAGCTGCTCTTTCAGCAACTTGACTTGCTTTTCAGCGGCGAGGAGCTTTTCTTCGGCGGCAAGCTGAGCAGCCAAAGAACCATCGGTGGACTCCTGCATTCGAGCAATGTGTTGGGCATGTGAGTCTTCAGCCGACAGTCTTTCAGCCTCCGAGCGAGAGATTATCCTCTGCAAGCGCTTGTTGTCGCTCAACGCCGGGTTCGCTCACCGATAGTTACTCGCCATCTCTGACATCATCTGCGAGCCAAACAAGTTTTTTTTTTTAAAAAAAAAGGGTGAAGTAAAGAAAAATAAAAAGAAGAGACAAGGCCGATAAAATTACCAAAGAGTGGCAGTTGAAGAAGAACTCCATCTTACTGTTGCATGATTTTCCCTTCACTTTCTCCCAACCCTCGCCGAAATAGATATCGTTGCTTATAAAGTGGTTGAGGAGTTCGGCGGGAGAAAAATCAGACAACTAAACAACTTCTGATCCTTCGCCTTGGTCGACTGGATCAACAGACGGTCCTTCATGAGAACCCCCTAAATCCGTAGTCGGGGCCGATGACGGACCAGTGATATCAACCGGAGCAGCAGCGCCTCTATCCTCTACAGTGATAGGAGATGAAGGCTTGGGAGTATCCTCTTGTACAGCAGTATCCCGTGCTCTAATATTCGTTGGGGGTACTGAGGGTCCAATGTTGTCCGAGGTAGGGACCTGTGCAACCGAAGGGGGAACAGTTTTACACCACCACCTTCCTCCGATCGAGGGGCTGGATCTGCATCCTGAGGGACCAAAGTAGCAAGTCCGACGGCATTAGCAGCCTCAGGGCGAACAGGCTCGCCATTCTCCTCCTCATCGGATGAGACCACATATTGAACCACCCGTGAAGCCCTTTTCAAAGGACTAGTGGCGCATTCAGGGGTTGTCTCAGCAGAGCGTTTCCCTCGACCATTTCTGGGTTGGAGGTCGCTAGAAGGGTCTTCAGGAGGCTCTTGGACTCTTGCATCAAAAACAGGAACCTCCGTATTCGCCGTAGGAGCCCCAACTTTTTCTTTTCCTTTACGACTAGGGACATGAGACGAGGTGCCAACTCCACCCCCACGAGGCTGAATGACCACCTCCGTAACAACAGGAACTCCTGCTCCACCTTCATCTGGGGAATCGTCGCCCTCGGGTGGCGCAACTCCTTCTTTAGACAAGCCTGCGGCATGCCTTTGACTGGTGGCTTCAGAGTTCTTCACCGCTCGAGCTTGTTCATCGCAGACGACATCGAACTCACTCACTAAAAAAATAAATAAATAAATAAATAAAAAAGCAATGTCACTTAAAGCAAAACCAATAAAGACAAGTTCTAAAGTCTAAAAGAACTTATAGCGGCGTCGCCTAGCAGACAGGCGAGGGAAAACGCCACAAGTGACCATTCTGGCTTCATCAAGAAGATACTCTTGACCTCTCTTGGCCAGACTAAGTACCGCAGCCTCCATCACGTTCTTTACCTCGTGCGGGGTCAAGGTCGGAAGAGCCTTCGACCAGGCCTCAGGAGACGTAAAATGTCTCGGAACTTTACTTGCTTGAAGGTTTCGGCGAGGGTCGACAGAATTATTCCTTCCCCACTCCGCCACCGATAAAAAACCAACTGTTCTTCCACCTCTTGTTCGAGGTAGGGAAACCCCAGACAAAACCCATCTTCTTTTTATCGCTCGAGACTTCCACTTGTCCCGCGTTGGACACACCCTCAGGGATCCAGCTTTCAATAGGGGTTAATTGAAGGTAATAAGTACCTCCATGACCAGACTGCCGCAAGACATATAAGTGGCGAATTTCGCGAGGCGTTGGTGATCGGCGACCCATTGACTTCCATATCACGCACAAGGCCATCAGAATCATGTAGCTGTTCGGTGAAAGCTAGGCAGGAGTGAGCATTGCATTAGCCAAGAATCTGGCTATAAACGGCTGGAGTGGGAGAGTCATCCCACAACCCAGCATCGACCCATAGATGGCGACGGCGTTGCTCGGCGGATACCATACAGCCCGCTCGCCAGAAGGTATAAGGATAACTATATCTGGAATGTCATACCGCTTCTTGTACTTAATAATTTCCTGCTCGCCGACCACATTTACTTCGGTTTCGAATGAGCTCGGGCGATCGGTTGCAAAGCACAAATTGTTTTGCCGGTGATCTTCAACATCTGACTCAATCACCGTCTGGGCACCTAGGAGAGAATCCCTAGGGGTTCTAGGCCCTCGTCGACCACTACCAGCAGCCCTTGGAGTCTTAGCCATATCTGGAAATTCATTGTCAACAGTTGAAGGAAACGTGAAATCAGAAGCATTGGTGTCATAATCAGAAGGGATGAAAAGGGAAATTGGCACAGGAAGATTTGGGTCAAAGTTCCGCAAATATAATTCAATTTTGTCTGCAACTTCCTTATTGCCAAGCTCGAGAGCTTGCATCATTTGATTAAATAGAAAAGCACGTTGAGAAGGATCCATGAAACTCACCAGAAATATTCTTGAAAAAGGAAGAAAATAGGGTATGAAACAGAGTCGCGCTTCAAAGAAGACCACCGGAAACCTGACACGTCGAATCGAAGACTTGGAGGAATTTTTCAGAGAGTATTTTCTGTGAAAAATGAAAGCAAGAAGAAATAAAGAAGAAAACGCAACAGTTTCGTCTCTTAAAGGGGGAAATTTGAAATTCAAGAAAAAGCTATAATGAAAACGGCCATGATAAAGTGTCGCCGTCTGTGAGTAAAGGTAGTGATGAAAAGTGTCCATCAAACGAAGGACACGTGGCATCATGGGAGTTCACAACAGGCGCGAAATCATTGCAAGCGTGACATCAGTTGCAGCGCGTCACGTCAATACCCATCTGATGAGGTCGTTTGTGTACTCAACAAAATAGTAATAATATAGATTATGGTTGATTCTTGAAAACTCTTTTAAGGCTACTTAATCCTTTTAAAATGTGATTTGATAGCAAAATAGTGAGCAAGTTCGTTCCACAGGGAATGGAGTGTTAATTAGATAAATTGACTAATCTTAGAGCAATAAAGTAAATCATATTGTTTGATAGATGTATGGTTTCTAAAACCACAAATGCTAACTACTCAAATGAAAATACACAAAATATGTTATGAAAAATAGAATACTCAACACCTTGATAAGAATTGTGATAGAAATCAATTAATGAGATAGCTAGGGAATAGATCGATTAACAATTGAATGTGGGTAAGCTAACTAGCATCATTAATGTACCAATCTCATTATGTTAACCACTTAGAGGCTTAAATTAGTGGGGTTGGTATACCCACCACTAATCTATCATATCCAATGGGTTCTTAATCACACAAGGATTGTCAATCCACATGTGAATATATAACAAATTACTCCACTCAAGATAGCAATCAACAAGTGATATACAAGTCAATTATAATGAATGGAATCTAATTAATTTGAATGAATAGAACACATAAGAGATTCATTACAAGCTAAACTAAACCCACAACTAATTGATCCTCAAATCTATCCCCTAGATTAGGGGTTTAGTTACACATATTTGCAATAAATGAAAAGAAGTAAATGATAAGGAAATAACCCTTGGGTCACCTTCTTTAAGCTTAATCCTTCTTCTCCTCTAAGCTCCTAGATGCAAGGAATGGAGGTTGAGGAAATGTCTTGGAATGTGGGTGTTTTGGTGGAAAGTTACTAAGGATTTTGGTGGAGAAATGGTGGGATGAGGAATGATGTAGTGAAATAATCAAGGTTTTGTGTTGAGGGTTGGATGGATTAGATGAGTTCAAGGAGAGAAATGGAGGATGAGGTATAGTGTGCCATGGATGCTTGAGCTAGATCTCAGATTTGTTCTTTGTATATTCTTCTCTGATTTTTCGATCCTTTTGAAAATAGAGAGACGATCTATTTATATGCACTCTTTGACATGTACTGATAACTGCTTGATTCGCTGAGGTGGAGTCTTAGTCGCTATTTGGTCGCTATGGCGACCCTGGTGCGTAAAACGGTTAGAAGAGAAGGTCGCCATGAAAACCATCTTTCTCGCTATTTGGCAAGTGGCGACCATGAGCAATTTGTGTAGAGGTCGCCACTTGTACCTCTAGGTCGCCATGGTGACCATAAGTGGCGACCCTGCAAAAGTGAGGAGGTCGCCACTTGCAACATCAAGGTCGCCATGGCGACCCTAAGTGGCGACCATGCCTTGAGTGCACTAGGTCGCCATTTGCAAGGGAGGTCGCCATGGCGACCCCAAATGGCGACCTCACCTGGTTGATTTGTGGACTTTCTATCGCCATGGCGCTCAAGTGGCACCCAAGTGGCGACCTTCTGATGTCTTTGGAGAATCCTCTGTCGCCATGGCGCTCATGTAGCGACCTTTTATGTCCAAGTGGCGAAAATGCCCTGTTCCTTCCCATTTGTGAGATATTTTCGCACAAGTCCTCCACCTTCATCTCAGTTGCTTCTGAAACCTAATAAAACCTGAAACACTCAATTTAACAACATTAAACACGGGGAAATGCCCGAGAATCAAGCAAAAAGAATCGGAAATGAGGGCCAAAATCATACCAATTTTGGCTTGATCACCATCGTTTGAAATTCTGTGGCTGAAAATGAAGGCTTGCCAGGGAAGACTTAATAACAAAAGCAACACGTGGCTAAAAACAAAAAGAGAGGGAAAAATGTCTGCAAAAATTTCAGAAAATGAGGGATGTCAGAAAAACATATGTAAATCATATAAACACTGCTCGCAGAACCAAAGAAATCAGCCTACATTGGATCAACTCAAAGTGTTTATGGGGGTATTGTTGTATGTGTAAATTTGGCAATAAGACACGTCAGCAAAAGAGGCAATAAAGACAAGACAAGTAAATAAACACGTCACCCATTGACCCGTCAACAGGAGGAGATCAGTCAAAGACGCATCAGCTGGCACGCTCGCCGATTCAAAGAAGAAGCGTGCTCGCCACAACTGGTTGACCAGCAGAAAGGCAAAATGCGCTCGCCGATCCAAGGTGTTCGCCAAAGAACATACAGCCAGAAGAGTAATCCAATTCCAAGTATATTTTCCACGTCAAGCGAGGATTTAATCGGATACAAAGCTCAAAGATTAAATCCTATTCCGAACAAGATACAATCTCATTCAAACAAAGAAGAGTCCAAACAGGAAAAAAACCCTAAAAGTTATTTACAGACCCTAGACTCCTTACGCAACAAAAAATAGGAACTCCCCTATCAACACGGCATAGGTACAGGAAACCCTAGAAAAACTAATATAAATAGAACCTTAAATCCCATGAAAAGGGGTTCGAGATTAGAGAGAGAGAGTAATCAAGCAATTGTATGAGAGATCTGAGTGTGTAAAACATAAGCGATTCATAGTGATTTCTTTCGCCCTCAGGGGGCACCATGGTTTTTTCCCATTCAAGAGTTTTCCACGTAAAATCTGTCGTGCATGCATTGATTGATTTTCTTTATTTGTTTATAATTGATTTCGATATTATTATTGATCGAGTCAATCCAAAAATCACCGTCAACAACCGCCATTTCACCAAATGTGGTGAAACCAAGGGAGAAGCCAAGGGCATTCTTCAAGGGCGGTCCTCGCGCTAAACCATGCACACCAACGTGCAGGCACAGACGTTTCCGAACGTATTCGGGAAACAAATTACAGGACACATAGACACATAAACACATAACAAGATACAACAACAAAGTGCTAGTGTGTAATGTGACATGTGAAGAGTATGCACACATATGCAGGTATGCTAAGTGTGTGTGTGTGCAACTAAATCTCTTCAAAGAAAGACTAAGCACTAGAAGTATACATTTGGAGTGCTTGTCACCTTGAGGTCTTAAGGGCCTTGAGCTTGATTACACATTACCTAAGCTACCCTTACAACAACCCCAATATGTGGTTTGTCCACGAAATATGCCAATCAATAAATGAGACCTTACATGAGCCATAACCCTTCTTTTGTAGACTCAAGAACTTCTTGAATCTTTTAACAATTAGTGCCATGTCTTCATCCGAGTCATCGTCCTTCTTGTCATGCTTCGAAGTCTTCAAAGCAATATTCATCTTTTTCTTAGAAGGTGAGGTGGTATCCTTTCTTGACTCATAGGCTAGAAGTCTTCCAATGACTTCGCTCGGTTTCATATCTTTGTACTCACTGTTCTCTTCTAAAGCTGTCACTTTGGACTCAAACCTCTCGGGAAGTGATCTCATAATGTTTTGCTTGATCCTTCTATCCGAGTAAGGGTCACCAAGTTGATGACTTTGGTTCACCATGTCCATCAACTTACATTTAAGCACTCGTTCTCCTCTATTCTAAGCATCTCGAATTGAGTTTGGAGGACTTGGAGCTTTGAGTCCTTAACCACTTCGGTTCCCTCATGTGCAACCTCTAGGATGTCCCATGCCTCCTTGGCGATCCTAGTGTTTTGAATCAGTTTATACTGATTTTCGTCCATTACACATAGGATGGCATGTATCGCCTTCCTATTCCACTTTGATGCCTCAAACTCTTGCGCATCCCACCAAAGATTCGGTTTGAGCACATTCTTTCCTCCATCCGTAGGAGTCATCATTGGTGGAGCGTAGCCGTCTTCAACCGCCATCCAAGCACGGTCATGGATTTGACATATGTACGACTCCATCTTGCCTTTCCAAGATGCATAATTAACCCCGGTGAGTAAAGGAGGTCTTATGCTAGATGCACCCTTGTTGCCACCACTGTTTCCACTCATTGTGTTTAATGAATGAATGAAATAAATAAAAAATGTATGAATGACCAAAATCACATAAAGTGCACAACACACCAAAATGAGCAAATGATCACCTAAGTATATCTAGGAACCCACTCTAATACCAATTGAAACAAATAATGCACGGTGGTGTGTTCTAACAAAATACTCTAAAGGAGGGGAGGTGAATAGATTTTAACCCTTTTTACCAAATTTTCATGTTTAGTCAATATTACGAAATAACCCCAATTTAGTCAATTTAATAAATCAAGCATAACAGTGCATAAATTAAAGGACGCTTGATTTTTACGTGGAAACCCCCAACAGGGAAAAACCACGGATTGTTATGTGCACTACACACGAACCTCGAATCCACTAATTGTAATGATGTTTACATCCTAGGTTGACCTCAATCATTCTCAGACTATAACCCACCACTACTACTCATATGCCTTTAAAAGTGAACCTAGTCCAATTGCTTGTGTGCCAAGCCACCTTAGCTGCACAGGACTTACTCTCAATGAAGAGATCAAATAGCCTATGTGAATATATATGATATTCAAAATGCAAATAGAGCTAGGGAACACTAAATGCTTATCTAGGATTATAAGATGACAATTAAATCAATCCTAGATATTAAATGCTAAATGACATGTCATAAAACTTAGTTAACTTAGATTAAACAATCCTAGGTATGGCTATCACAATACATCACTCAATCAAGACAACACAAACAATCTCTATCTTGTATCTAGAATATGTTCTAAGAGTACACAAGTAATAAAAGAGAAGGCTTGATAAGAAAAATACTAAGATTATATGAAATTAGTGAAAACCTTACCAAGCAAGATGTGTTGTTGAAAACCCATGTATGAATGCATCCTATATGGTCATAGATGATGCGAGATGAACTTTGATGATTAAGGGAAATGCTTTGAGTGATTAAAGGAGAGTTCTTTATGAATTTTTCTCACTTGAAAAATATCATAAGTGAAAAATCTGATTTTGGACTTTTGAACTCGACCTAATAACAAACAGACATATATATATAAGGTGTCAAAATGAAGCTACGTCGTTTTGAAAAGTTGCCCCAGGCCGCCGATATGAACCGCCGAATTGAAACCAAAGAACGTTGGTTTCAAACGACGCTTTCATTCAGCGGTTTCAGAACCGTCGATAACAACCACCGATTTGGACCTGAGACATTAAATCAATCAGGTCCCAAATGGCGGTTTCAATCAGCGATTTGGCCACCGATCTTAATCGTTGTTTTACCAAAAATGGTGAAACCAAAGGAGAAGACAAGAGCTTCTCCAACGGCGATCATCGCGCTAATTCATGCACTCCAACGTGTACGTGCGAATGTATCCGAACATACTTCGATAAACGAATTACACTATACTTAAAACTAACATACATGAAGTGCACATGTGGGTATTGAATCAATTCATCATAGAACATGTTATCAATACAATCCATGGAACAACTAGACCTAAACATGTGAGAACACAAGTGAAATTCCCTTAAAGCAATAATGTTTTATACCTAGAGGGAGGGGGGTGAATAGGTATAGTTCCAAATTCTTCCAATATTCAAAAATTGTAGAATACAATAATGAAATGAATACTTGAAATGATATAGCAATTGTATAGAAAGAATCAATGCATGTGAATCATCAATATACAAGAGAATCAATACAAGTACAATATGGAAGATAACAAAAACTTAAAGCGAAAATGAGACACAATATTTTTACGTGGTAAAACTTCAAAGAGGAAACATTCATGGGTTGATACCACAACCACCGGCAAAGCAAATCTAATATAAAAAAAAGGACTTACACACTCAAAGCTATCAACACTATGATATCCACTTCAAGCTATCATCTTCTAATCAACCCTTAGGCTAGTGATTCATAAAGCCTACTCCCTATCCAAGATGTGTCTTACACCTCTAGAGAGCAACTCCCTATCCAAGGCTCTCAAGCCTCTAGGAAGATTTCCTTACTTAGCAATCTAGATCACTAGGATCCTAGTCAAGCTATCCAAGCTTAACTATCCGGAGTACGCAACTCCTTGCTAAGACTTTCGCTTGGCTATCTAGAACTCATTCCTAGCCAAGACTTCTTGCTCAAAACAAAGCTTTACTCACTTTGCAAAAGACTTCAACCTATTACAATGAAATGATCTAAGTGATGCAAATAATACAAATCACAAACAAATAAAGCTAGATGATCAATCAAGCTCTATGAACATGCTTAGAGAAATTCTAGAATATGCTATCAACATACAATCACAAAATCTATCTAGAAATCAAAGCATGTGAATCAACCAAAAAATAGATTATAGAATATCACAATCAAAGTATTCTAGCTCTTAGAACATGTAACTAAACCTAGAAATCAACAATCAAGCACAAGATCACAAAGTATTTCTAGAATCAAGTTCATGTTATTCAAGTTTATCAAAAGTATGTTTATATGAAATCACAAAAGATAAACTCAAAAATCAATCATATAACCCTAGCATGTGAATTAACATTATTCATATTACTTTTCATCAATCAAATAAGAGGATTAAAGAGATGATCAACAATGAAAGTAAGAAGAAGATGAATCACTTACAAACACAAATCTCGGATTGAGATTGACGCACAACAGAAAATCACGAATTCAAATGGCTATGGAAATGCTTGGAGTTTATAGCTCTCATCAAGACTAACAATTTTGGCTTTTGAATCAAGTGATTCAGAGTTGAAATGAGAAAGATATGATTGAATCAAGATACTAAAAACTTGGAGAAAATTCTGCACAAACTTCTTTTCTTTTCAATTTTTTTTCAAGATTGTGTTTGGAGGGAAGGAAAATTGTATTTGAAAGAGAGAGAGAGAGGGAAACAACCAACAAATGAAAGATGGCCACGTCACCTCCACGTGTGAAGCGCGTGTGTCACACGTGGGCAGAGAGGTGTTCTGCCCGTGTGGCACACGTGGACACCAATGGTTGGCTTTTGGCCAACCATGCTCCTCTTGGGTTCTTTGACCGTATTCGGGTCTCCGAACTCTGATTTCGAATCCGTTTTTGGATTACGAACCGTAACTCCCTCATGCACAACGAAGACTATGAAACTTTAACAAAAGGTTGAGATTTCATCTCGGAAAATGAAGACGAACATAACTCAACGAATGAGAATGCAAAGTAGCATAACTACGTCGTATGGACTCGAAACTTAATGAATGAGTAACCGAAATGACCATAATTCAATAAGGAATCAAATAAGATCATGTTCAAGTCCAAAACATAAGAAACACAAATAAATAAATACTATGCAACACAAACATGCCATATCTATGAGATAGTGAGAAAACATGCAATTCTACAAGATTGTCAATAATGAGATAAATGCATGTGCATACTAAATGTGTGTGAAAGTGTTATACCAAATGTTTGAAAAATGATGTAGGGACACACATGTATGAATTGTGTGTGTGTGCGCTTATGCCTTGCAAGAGGAAGAAGTATCTTTATACCTTAGCATCCAAGTATGCGCTTTTCCTCTTGAAGACGAAATTTGCACAAGATGTTGCTTCTTCACCTTTGAGGCTTCTTTCTTTCAAGAATCACCTAAGTAAAACTAATACAAATATAGAAAGTTTTGCAATAGAATCAAGCCAATACAAATAAAGGATCTTATAACAAGTAATATAGTCTAGATGCAAAACATGAATTAAACCTAAAGCATGTGACACAAAAGCTCCTAGTTTCATTCACACAAATAACACTTGAATAAATCATAAACATGAAGCACATACTCAAGATGCTATAAACATACACATAAATACTACAAACATAAAATGTATTCAATGAATATTCTAGTCAAAGATTTAGAGCAAGGATATAATGATAAATCAATTAAATCCTAGATGTCTCTATAAACACATACACAAGCACTAATCCTAGCTGTTATCAATCAAAGGATCAAAGCATATTTCAAGGATTATTAATCATAAAATAATTCAATCAAGTCACAAATAATCCTACATATCAAACTAATTATAATACAACTTTCAATTATGTGAAAAACCTAGAATCCAAGAAACTAGTTCACATATGTCTCTAATTAGACTTTTGATTAGGTTTGATATATCTTTCTCAATAGCATTCACCATACATATACATAAATATAGAAGAAGAAACCCCAAGCAAATTGAAGGTTATAAAAGCAGAAATCTCAAAGATATGATCAATACTTCAAGATCACGAGCTGGTTCGGTTTTGGGGATGAAACCACTAGAAAAATCAATCAAATAGCTACAAAACCAATTGAAAAAGGTAAAGGACTTGATTACGAACAATCTCCAACTTGAATCAACCAATTCTGACTTCGTATGAGAAAGTTAAGGCATTTGGAAGGTGAGAAAAATTTGAGATAAAATTCTGGTCAAGAGAGTTTGTAATTTTTCTTCTTCAAATAAAATGGGAGGGAATGGAGAACTTTTAAAAGAATTCAAGAGAGGAAAAATGAGGACTAATGGGAGCATGCCACATCACCAACCCGTGTGGGGCGCATGTGGCACATGTGGGCAGAGAGCCTGCCTGACCGTGTGGCACACGGCATCCACACGTGGCTCACCAAGGTTGGCCAACGAGGTTGGCCGTTGGCCAATCTTGCTCCTCTTGCGCTTGATTTCGAATCCGTCTTCAGATTATGAGTCATGATTCCCTCATGTACAACAAAAATTACAAAACTTTAACAAAAGGTTGAGAATTTATTTCAGAAAACAACGACGAAGACAATTCAACGAATGAGAACGCAAAGTAGTGTAGCTACATCGTTTGGACTCGAAACCTATTGAATGAGTTACAGAAATGACCAATACTCAATAAGGAATCATAAGAGATCATGTTCAAGTCCAAAATCAATAATACATAAACAAATAAATACAATGTCACACACCTATGCCGTTTTCTAGACATAGTCCTAAAACATTCAATTAACAATGTTTATCAATATAAATCTAATGAATGTGCATATATTACCAAGTGTGTGAAAGTGTTATATAAATATTGTTCAACCATGCAAGGCACATATGAATGTCATGTGTTGTTGTTCCTACACTTTGTAAGAGGAATGAGGTCTATTTTACCTTTACTGTGCAATACAACACATTTCTCTTCGAAGACACTTTCTTGCATGATTTTGTGGCCACATCTTTCTTTGAAGCTTTGAATCATCAACTCTAAGACCATTAATCAAATACAAGAAAAACATCATTTTGATATGGATTATGCCAAGACAAACCAAAAACCTAATAATATCGTTGGAAAGGTATAGATGTATAATTTCTACTCCTTTTTACAAAACAAGATTTGGATGGCAATAGAAAGAGTTATGGTTATTTAAGTGACCAAAGGTCAAATTCGGATAAAAACAGAGTTTCCCTGTTTTAGGGGTCACTTTGGAGATTTCTAAACCAATCCAAACGGTCATGAAATATTATGAATAATATACAGTTGGAAAAGTATGGGTGTTTAATTTGTCTAGAAATTTTAAAACTCAATTTCAATCTTTGTATAAAAAGTTATGGTCACTAGACCATACAAATGTCAATTTTGAAAAACATTTAAATCATTGAAATCCAATCTTTTGAAACTAGACACTTTACTCCAAACAACCAAACCAAATCTAACACTTATCCAAGAGAAGAATGGGACCTTCTCAAATGGTCAATCATCGCGCTAAGACAAGCACACTATCATGCAAGCGCGAATGTTTCCGATAACACAAACGGAAACTAATTACACCACACAAAACCTCACTAAGAACTAACAACAAATTGCACGTGTGAAAGGAGACATAAATGCACACAATCATGGAAACACAAATGCAAGTAATATGGGAATGCATGTAAGTGTGTGTGCGCACCTAATATCTTCAATAATCAAAGTCAAGTGTTATACCTTTTGAAACTCCTGATCTTGAAGTCATAGAGATGCTTGGAAGTTTGCCTTGATAATCATCAAAAAGACCTAAGTTACCCATTACACAATCATCTCTAATGTGGTTTGTCATGAAATAAGTCAATAACAAAATAAAGGTCCTTACATGACCATTTTCCTGGTGCTCTTATTATATTAAACCGGTTTGGTATTGCTTTTGAAAAGTTAAAAGCAGCTTATTTTATAATTTTGACAGAAAATGATGTTTGATATAACTTCCATAGTGATTAATTGATAATATGGCAAGTTTTAATAGTGATTTTGAGAAGTAAATAGATGTTACTTTTTGAAAGTGATTATTGAATAATCTAATTCAGCATTTAATGAATTTTTAAAAATATTATTATTATCCTTATTAAATCAAACTAAAATCAATTATATATGCAGTATTTTTTTCTTAAAATTAAATATTATATTTAAATATTGATTTGATTTATAAAATATTTGATTTAATAGCCATAAGCCATTTTTTTGAAATTGCATTTATAATCAAACACAGTTTTTAAAAATCACTTATAGCCAAGACATGTCTTAAATGCCCCTACACTGAGGCGCAATCTCTCTTGTTTCCAGAGAAAAAAAAGGGATGATCCCTTCATGATTAATATGCATGTTTTATGACCCATTCATGACTCAAGCATTTTCCGTTATCCATTCGTGCATTCTCATGCATCCAACGTGATCCAAAAAAAAAAAAAAAAACTCGTGATCGTATTTTAATGAAGGAAATTTTTTGTAAGATTGTGTTTTAATTGGTCAAAAATGATATTTTTTTCAATTGCTAGCTATATCTCATTTTTGTAAACTATATTTGATTAAATTTGCCAATCTCCCTCAAATTTATATATCGAATTGTAGGCATTCTATCCTATCATAATGTGATATAAAAGGGCAAACTAGACTTGGCAATTCATGTTTGCGGGTCGGGTTGGACCAAACCCAACAATATATCAACATTGTCTATTTATTTTTTTATCCAACCCGACACGATCTGTTTATTAAATGGGTTGAGCTTTTCAAACCCAGTACGATCCATTTATTAAATGTGTGACCCGCACAACTCGTTTGCAAAATAGCAATTTGTAGTTTGGAAAAATAAACACTAGAACATGACATAGAGTTCCTCACTAATTACTATACTTCTTTTGTATATGTATAAATATTACATACACTTACAAAATTTCATGTTTCACGAGATACTAGAAATGATATTTGATATCAAAAGATAAGTAATTGAGTGATGGTGATGGAGATGACGAGCAACATGTCATGAAGGGCCCTCTCAGAATTGGGTAACGATGTTAAAGACAGAGACAGAGATGGGAGACGGTGATAGAACAACGTCGGAGTGAAGAGAATGGAACAACGAAATGTGTAATGTCGGTAAGAAGAAGAGAATGCGATGTCGACAGGAAGAACAGATGAACTAGGTTTAGGGTTTCAAAGTTTCAATATTTTGTTATATACTATTAGTCAAATTACAAGTATATCCCTCAATAATTAAAAATTACCATTTTACCCCTAATAATCGTATCAGATACCAACCCGTTAACGAAACCCAATACAACCTATGTATTAAATGGGTTAAACGAGTCAAGCCGTTTACTTGCCCGAAGCTCTTTAAGCAAACCAAACCTATTTTTTTCTTCAAGTTTGTGTTGGGCTCATGGGTCGTGAGCCAAAGTGCTAATTCTAAGGGCAAACCTCAGGAGAGTTTGGTGCAATTAGTTCTAAAAAAATTATTTGGTTGGTTAATATATGTGGCATGATATTATTGCATGGAGTACATATACCTTGACATATAGGAGATTTTCTCCCATGTTCCACCTACAACACACGGTCACACACATGAAACTTCGTACTTCATAAACAATACAAAGACGGTCGGCGACGTGTCGTTATATGACTAGTCATTTCTAATTCACCAATACACACTATTACACTAGATTATATCTCTCTCTAAATTTCACTTCAATCACTGTACAGGCTACACTTGAGAAGTTCCCACTATAAAGTATAAACCCCGACGACACCTTAAAGCCGCCAAAAAGCGAAACCTGAATACAACGTGGGTGAGAGAGAGAGAGAGGGACACACAAACGACAACAATGGTGTTCTCTGCTACTGCTGCTGCGTCGTCGTCGTCGTCGTCGATGATGATCTCTTCGCGACTTCTTCACTCCTCGGCGCCATTGGCTCTCCAGTCTAGACACATAACGGAGAAGAAGATCTCGCTCTCTCCTCCGACCTCTCAATGTCGCGTCTTCTCTCTTCTTCCTTCAGTTTCCAGGTAGAAATCTCTTCGTTTGGTTTGGAAATGGACTTAAAACGGTGCGTTTTGATGCATATTCAGATCACGTATGGATATTTCCATTTGTAGGAAATAATATCAGTTTCGAGAGAGAGAAATATTATTATTTTTTTAATAATTGTTTTTTTTTTTTTCCAAACAACGCGTTTTGTTGCAAATTGAGATCCAGGATGTGTAGTTCCGTTTATAAGAAATGCTAACAATCTGTTCTTTGTTGTTGATTTGAAGCCTTCGCTATCAAAAGCAAAATTAATGCTTTTGAAAGCTAAAATAATTGCTTCCAATTAATGCGTTTCGATTCGAATTAGAATCCAATATGTATGTTACTATTTATATGAAAGACTGACAATTTTGTATCCATTTTTAGTTAGAATACATGTTTTGATGTTTGTCCAATGATTGCCTTGGCCATTACAAGGATATTTGACGGTATGCTGTTTGTTCTGTGACATGAAAATCAAATTTTTGTGTACCTACAATATACGAGCTAATTGATAAGGGACAGAAATGATTGAATTTGTTTCTTTGTAGTGATAATTGTTGCCACTCTCAACTAAAATTTGGCTAAACTGTAAAAATGTAGTTTCAAATCTGTAACTATTCAGTAACTGTGTGTGATCAATTGAGAGTTTTGAAATTCTGGTAGTTCTATTAGAGGTTCTGGCGCTGTGGTTTCTTGAGCTTGTAGAGTGTGAGTGTGATTTATTTCTTACCTCTAAATCCTCTTTTAACACTTCAATTGGTAGCCTATGGTGATAATCGGGGTTCATGTTTTTCTTGTGATTCATTCTATCTGCTTGTAAAGTCTGTATTTTTGTGTTAGTTCATCTTTATGTTTTGGGTTTCAGGATGGGTTTTGTTTCTCAGTGGGTTAAAAAGGAGTCTTCGAATCTGCGTATATTTGCTTCTGCCACAGGTTCTTTAGCTGTTCTATGGGTTATGTAAATCCTTTAAACTTCCATCTGTTTTTTATACTTGTTCTTCTATATGTTAGCAGATATTTCAGTGGAAAAATCAGTTGAAGAAGTTCACCTTCCCAAAGGAGACATGTGGTCTGTTCATAAGTTTGGTGGCACTTGTGTGGGGAGCTCTGAAAGAGTCAAGAATGTTGCAGAGGTAATCATTAGCGATGCTACAGAAAGGAAGCTGGTAGTTGTGTCAGCTATGTCGAAAGTGACAGATATGATGTATGACCTCATCCACAAGGCACATTCTCGAGATGATTCCTATCTATCTACTCTGGATGCTGTTTTCGAAAAGCACAAATCAACTGCACATGATCTACTTGATGGGGATGAGCTTGCTGGTTTCTTGTCCCTGTTGCATCATGACATTAATAATCTTAAAGCAATGCTTCGTGCTATATACATAGGTATCAGAGCTCTCTCTCTCACACACACACCCACCCACCTTGCTTTCCTCCCTTGTGCTGCCTGTTTATTTAGTCATGACCTAGACTGTTTTTCTTGTCCATTGGGATTTCTACTGTCGCAGCAGTCATAGAATTTTTTTTTTCTGGGTCATACTTATCTTGTAAACTTACATCTTTTACTATTACAATTTTCATAAACCATTGATAATTAAAACATTTTCTTTTGCAGCTGGTCATGCTACAGAATCCTTTTCAGATTTTGTTGCTGGACACGGAGAACTGTGGTCTGCTCAGATGTTAGCAGCTGTTGTCAGACAGGTCTGGTGGTTATCCGCTCATTGCTATTTAGAATATCTGATGATTTTAATTTCTGGAAGATGGCTATCTGAAACTTCTAGAAACTATTTCAGCTAATTTTATATATATATATATATATAAATTTCGCTGCAGAATGGTGTGGATTGCACATGGATGGATACAAGGGATGTAATTATTGTAAATCCCACTAGCACTAATCAAGTTGATCCTGATTTCATAGAATCTGAAAGAAGACTTGAGAAATGGTTTTCTCAAAAGCCCTCAAAAACAATAATCGCAACTGGTTTTATAGCCAGTACACCTGATAATATCCCCACAACTTTGAAGAGGGATGGAAGTGACTTCTCTGCAGCTATAATGGGCTCTTTAGTCAAGGCTGGTCAGGTTACTATCTGGACTGATGTGGATGGAGTCTACAGTGCAGACCCAAGAAAAGGTTTGCTTAGAGTCTTATATATATGCTTATTATCCATAATCTTGTTCCCTGTTATTTCCATCTTTACCAAGCATTTTTGTATATTGTAAAATTATCTAATATTTGGGATTTATTTTAGAATTTTAAGAAAACATAATTCTGCAGTGATTGTAATGTGAAGAAATACCATTTTCTGCAGTTAGTGAGGCCGTGATACTAAAGAAACTGTCTTATCAAGAGGCTTGGGAAATGGTGAACTGACCACTACTCTCATACCTTTCAAAGTTGTGCAAACTTGCTGAATTATGTTTCTAACCTCCAGTTCATGTGAACATGCAGTCATATTTTGGGGCAAATGTTCTGCATCCTCGCACCATTATCCCAGTTATGCGATATGACATTCCAATTGTAATAAGGAATATATTCAACCTCTCTGCACCTGGAACAATGATATGCCGGTCTTCTGTCAGTGAAAATGGAGATGGCCAGAAGGAGGATTCTCCTGTTAAAGGGTTTGCCACGATAGACAATTTGGCTCTTGTAAATGTTGAGGGGTGAGTTCTTCTGTTGCAATTTTCAGCTGCATGTATACTTTTGTTGTTGTAATTTTATCAGTTAGATTTTTTTATATTTTTTTTAACGTTTATTCATATAGATTACTTTTTATTTTTCTTTTGCAGAACTGGAATGGCTGGTGTTCCTGGTACAGCAAATGCAATTTTTGGTGCTGTGAAAGATGTTGGTGCTAATGTCATCATGATATCCCAAGTACATTCATCCTCTGAAAGTCTTGTAGAGTTTTTATTTATTAAACATGGATGCTCAGTGATTGATTATGATGCAGGCTAGTAGTGAGCATTCTGTGTGCTTTGCTGTGCCTGAGAAGGAAGTGAAAGCTGTTGCGGAAGCATTACAGTCTAGATTTCGCGAAGCTCTGAATGCTGGACGTCTTTCCCAGGTGGTCTTTAGTCTTTTCAGATCAATTGCACTCTTTGGCTTGATGATTTGATAAATGCAAATCATTGTAATTTTTGTATTTTTTTGGGTGTTTGTTGGTAACTTAAATGTTTATTAGTAATATGGGTGAGATATACAGTAATTTTTATTTATTTGTAGAATTAACTTTCATATTGTCATACCTTTGTTTATTTATTTATTATTAGTATTATTTTTGTGTGAGACTAGACTCAATTACTTGAGAGAAGTACACATTATAGCATATACATCATATTTGTTAGTAACCATTAGACCTAAAAGTTTAAGTTGATAGGAAAGGGCCCAACAATAGTATTTATCCACTCTAACACACCCCTCACGTGCAAGACCAATAGGCTTGCAACGTGGCTTGAGCCTTTAACACATATTCAAACACACAACAAATTCATAAACAAACACAAATTCAATCACGTGGGTGGACTTGAACCCAGTACTCCTGAGATAACTAACTAGTCTCTGATACTATGTTAGTGACCATTATACCTAAAAACATAAGCTGATAGGAAAGGGTCCAATAATAGTATTTAAGCACTCTAACAATATTACCATTACTAAACGGTTAATATGCCAACACTACAGAGAATTGCTTAAAATAGTCATCTACTTGTCTATCTGTAATTCAAACATGACTTACTAGGTTCTCATTGATGCACAGTCTGAAAGCTAACATATTTCATCTTTGAGCAATTCATCCTTGGTTCTAATCGTTAGCTTATTTCAGTATGTGAAATTCTGTGTTAGGGAGCTCTGTTTTAATGCATTTATTTTCTGTAATTACAAATTTAGAGATTATTGAGTTCTATCCATGTCAAATTTGATGGGATTTTGGTTTAATTTTTCCAATATCTCAAATTTAACATTTCCCAGGTGCAAATCATTCCAAACTGTAGCATTTTAGCAACGGTTGGCCAGAAAATGGCTAGTACTCCGGGAGTCAGTGCCACTCTTTTCAATGCTTTGGCCAAGGTAAAAGATCTCATCTATCTATAGTCCTATACCAATAAGTACAATGTTTAATTCAATCTCAATAACTTTTCAGCTTATATTTGTGTGATTTTTTACTGCAATTCAGGCAAATATCAACGTCCGTGCTATTGCTCAAGGTTGCTCTGAGTACAATATCACTGTAGTAATCAAGCGTGAAGATTGCATAAGGGCTTTGAGAGCTGTCCACTCGAGGTTTTATCTTTCAAGAACCACAATAGCTATGGGGATTATTGGCCCTGGTTTGATAGGTGCCACATTACTTGATCAGCTCAGGGATCAGGTGCTTTATTAAATTGTTCCCTTTGACTTCAATATTCTTGATATATACTTTAGCATATGGAATCAACTAATGTTGGATTTGAGCATGGAATGGAGTTTTTAATATTGGCTAGTATAAAATTAAATATAGCTAATTATATTAAACTCAATAAGGTTAGTATAAACCTTATAATAATGGCCAACTGTCCTTTTATAAAAAAATAAAAAAAGAAAAATTAAAAAATTAAAAAATTAAAAAAAAAATTAAAAAAAAAATGAAAGAAAAAAAAAAAAGCATGTATTGTGAATTGGAAACCTTTAGTGTTTTCTATTGTAGATATGAGTCATCTGTGTTGATCTTGTTCCTAAGCATTGGAAATCATTCCAACCTTCCACCTCTTATGCTACATGTGGAAGGTTGGGCTTCATTTTTGCAGATAGCATAGGAAGGAGAAAATTTGGAAAAACTTTATTCAAAGAATATTGAAAATTTCGTACAACATTAACTTGCATTTCAACTACAAAATCTGAATGTTCTGCGATTAGTTTCTGTCAATTAATATTTTGAAAATTGTTTTAAGAATAATATTAATAGGCCTAAAGAACAGGGAAAGTCAAAACAGTTTAAATGTGGCAGTTGTGGTTAGCATATGGTATGTTGTGATCTTTCCTTCAAATGTAGTAACTTGAGATGAAATTGTTACGATGGTTTGGATTTTTGAAGTTATATGCTCTTCTGGCACTTGAACAAGTTCTGACCATTTTTTTTTTTTTTTTTCATTTCACTCTTTGGCAGACAGCCGTCCTTAAGGAAGAATTTAACATTGATTTACGTGTCATGGGAATCACTGGTTCAAAGACAATGCTCTTGAGTGATATGTAAGTTAGCTTTTACAAGAATATTCCTAGTGGTAGTGGTACAAATTTATCTGTTCAACAGGTTTAAACAAGATGTTGTGACATTGCTTTTTCTGCTAAGAATTAGCAATTTAGCATAACCACTATTCATACTCATATCCATTTCTGTGATTGGTTTTGTTAGTATCTCACTTTAGGTATTGAATTTAACAACATTAGGTGTTCATGAATTCTATAAAATAGAGTATCATTCGTTTCATCTTTGATACCTCATCAATAATTCTAATATGTGAGTCATAAAATTTGGACAGTTTAAATTAATATATGGTTCTGTCCATTATTTTGTATGTAATTAGTACCTTTTATTTTGGGTGCAATATATTATAACGAAATTGCAATTTTGGAAATAATATTTCTAGTGGCAGGCAATTGTCCTCTTAAGCTTTTATCCGAGGGAAACCCACTTGTTATTAATTAGATGTATAAAAAGTCATTTTTGTTTATCAAAGCAAATAAAGATGTCATTTCAATTATAAAGACATACTGATGAAGATTGAAGAAAGCGCACCTTGGTTTTTCTGTAGTTGAATAATAAACTAAGGTGTTCGGTAAACTAAATAAATGATAATCTGATGTGTTACTCTTCTCGAGAAAAATGAAATTAATTCCTAAATGTTTAGTGATAGCTTCAGATCCAAGCAGGCTCCCAGATCTAAGTGGGCACATAAATCATAATGAGTATATAATTCTGGAATGTGGTCATTATGGCTATGACCCTTAGATCCATTTATCTCTATTTGTAGGGGAATTGACTTATTGAGATGGCGAGAGCTTTTAAAGGAGAAAGGAGAAGTCGCTGACCTGGAGAAATTCACTCATCATGTGCGTGGAAATCATTTTATTCCAAATACAGTTTTGGTAGATTGTACAGCAGACTCTAATATTGCCAGCTGTTACCATGATTGGTTGCGGAAAGGAATTCATGTGATCACCCCAAACAAAAAGGCTAATTCTGGACCATTTGATCTGGTAATGTTAATCTTGGCCAAATTATTGGTATATAATGTCTGTTTCATTATCTTTGATTATGATTGATTGACCTATAAAATTATCCATCCCCGCTTGAATATTACAATGAACCTCTTCTAGGGGCTTTATTGATGTAATTTCTGTCTAAACCAGTATTCAAAATTGAGAGCTCTTCAACGGAAATCATACACACATTACTTTTATGAAGCGACTGTTGGAGCTGGTCTTCCGATTATAAGCACTTTAAGAGGTCTGCTTGAAACCGGGGACAAAATATTGCGCATCGAAGGCATATTCAGGTTAGTCATATTTACGTTGTTAAGTAGCCAAAAACACTTATGCAGACAAAATGGAAAATTGATCGATTTGTTTTTCAAGCATATAAACCACTGTACCTTAAAAATAGATTATGTAATTCATCTTCTCACACAGCTTTCCTCTTCATGTTTTGTGTTTGCAGTGGGACTTTGAGTTATCTTTTCAACAACTTTGTAGGCACCCAAACTTTCAGTGAGGTGGTGTCAGAGGCAAAAGCAGCAGGTTATACTGAACCAGATCCAAGGGATGATCTATCTGGAACAGATGTTGCCAGAAAGGTATTCTGCACAATTTTAATGTTTAACAAAAAATAATTCTATCTCATGTTATATAAACGGACTACATAGCATTTGATCAACATATAAAGAAAAATAATTCAAAACAGCTTCATTGTGTCATGGCATGTATCGGAAGACTGACTTAATGACAGAGGAATGAGCTAGCTCACCCTTGTGCGTGATTTCAGTACTTACTCCTTTTTGGATGATTGTTTACTCATAATTTCTTGCCACTCTGGCTCGATTAGATTGAATGGGTGGGATGTATTTACTAATAAACATGTGACTGGTATAAAAGATGCTTCATTTGTTTGCAATAGACAGGATAGCTGATTTTAGCTTTTAGTGCTTCCATATATATATATATATATAATGCCTCCATGTTGAATGAAATGAAATTAGACGAGACCAGACTCATGTGACTGGTATAAAAGATGCTTCATTTGTTTTCAATAGACAGGATAGCTGATTTTAGCTTTTAGTGCTTCCATATATCCATATATATATATATAATGCCTCCATGTTGAATGATATTAGACGAGACCAGACTCATAATCAACTTTCTTTCTACAGGTGATAATTCTTGCTAGAGAATCTGGTCTGAAACTGGAACTTGCCGATCTCCCCATTCAAAGTCTTGTGCCGGAACCTTTAAGAGTAAGAAACAGTATTTCTCATTCCTTGACAGCATTGGGGTACAAGTCAACCTTTAATGTAATGTTATTATGATAATGTGGTTCAGGCTTGTGCATCTGCTGGAGAATTTATGGAGAAATTACCACAATTCGACCAAGATTTGGCTAAGGAAAGACAGCAGGCTGAGGATGCAGGCGAAGTAAGTTTCTGATAACTTACTCTTGCTAGTTTAACTACAATGACCACATAAAATTGAATCTAATCTGTACAACGGTCACCCTTGCAATAAAATAAATTCAGATATTCACTTCTAGCATGAATAAATTCAGATATTCACTTTTAAGAATTAGTCAAAATTTATTTGTTTTTTATAATTAGTTAAAATATTATAAATTTTCTTTTAGAATAAATGTAGCAAACTGACAATAATATTAACGTTTACATGCATGTCTTTACGAAAGTATGACAATGAGTATAAAAAAATCTACCAAAAGTTCGTTCAAGTTACTAAAGATAAAACATAAAAACCGTTCCTAGTTGTTGAATAAGACCCATGCCTAAAAGTGGGTGGTTTGACATTGATTATAATTACATGGAGTCACGTTCATATGCGACTTTGATTATGGCATATTGGCATGGTTAAGTAGTGGTTTTTGTGTATTATTATTTTTATTTTACATAAATGAAGTTCATTTGATTTGTTTCTGTGCTTTGAAAATTTAAGTAAAAGAAAATGAAATCCCTCATCCTTAATTGCATAGTTGATGAAGAGTTGTTTTATATTATTTTTTAGTTATCTTTTTTTTTTTTTTGTTTTTTTGATAATGTTTATTTATTTTAAAGTTATTTGTTTTATTTTATTTATGAAATTTGTTAAGAATGAATGTGCTTTTATTTGAAAATAGATCATATGTTTGGTGGTTGATGTTTTTTAAAGAGTTTTATGTTTTTCTTCTAAAGTGAAATTCTTTCAAATTTTTTTTTTTTTTTTTTTTAGAAGTCATTCAAAGTCTTTGATAGGAATGGAAGACAAATTGTAAGATTTGTTATAACTAAACTAAAAGTCATTAATGTTTTAAAGTCGTTAAAAGTCATTGAGATTTTGAATACCTTCTAAGCTTCATAAACTGTTAAAAAGTCTTGATTGAATACCACACGACTTTTAAAGACTTTTTAAAAGTCTATAAAAGTTTGTATTGAATATCCCATGACTTTCATAGAGTTGTTAAAAGTCTACATTGAATATACCTTAACTTTTTAATTTCATAAAAGTCATTGAAAGTGTTTTAAAATCCTAATTGAATACACCCTTCTTAGACTTGTAAAAGAAACTTAGCGTGAATCTTTCTTAGGGTTCTTCAATTTTATTTTGTTTGTATGTCAGGTTCTCAGATATGTTGGAGTGGTGGATGCTGTTAACAAAAAGGGGATTGTGGAGTTGCGAAGATACAAGAAAGATCATCCGTTTGCACAGCTCTCAGGTTCGGATAACATCATAGCATTCACAACAACAAGGTACAAGGAGCAACCACTCATAGTTCGTGGGCCTGGTGCCGGTGCTCAAGTCACTGCTGGTGGAATATTCAGCGACATACTGCGGCTGGCCTCTTATCTTGGTGCCCCATCATAGATATGTTCTTTGGTTATTTGAGGAATTGGTTCTAGTACGTACTTCATCTTCAGAATAATAGTGTTTTAAGCTGTATTTATGTATCCTAGTCTGTTCCTTTACACGGATATCGATTTCTTCTTAAATTTAGTCTTTTTAGAACTGGAACTAGTTTTCAATTAATATTTTAGATCACTTTTGGTTTTGAGGTTACAATGATGAATGATATTGTCGTTCTTGTTATACCAATGAATTTCAACTTACAAATCTGTCCAAGAGCAGGGGGATAATTAGGGGTGGGCGCAAGTCTGATCGGTTCTGTACATGATTTTTTTATACTCGGTTTCCGGTTTGCAATAACATAAAATAAAATCATGAACTATCACATATAGAAAGAAATCCAAACACGATCTAAATCACGAACCAGAAGAGCGACTGGTACTGAAAATGCTATCCCAAAATAGGAACTAGTCAACTATAGTAAAAAAAAGTGAAGGGACTTCATTGCTAATCATGCGCATCGATTTGCTTTGGTGCAAATTTCTCTTAAGAGTGTGGTTCCAGGAACATCTTGATTGGTGGCACCAAATACCGTCACAGAATTGCTGGAAATTTCACTTGGCATCCTTTTACAGGCTCATAGTTTTCGAAGGTAGAACTCAAATGTGATGGTCGTGTAGTCATTCTTCTATAAGTAGCTGATCATGATCCGAAAAGTGATTATACCCCAGTACGATGTGATTCAAGTCTAAGAATGTAGATGAACAGTCAATGAGTCCTCAAAATCACCATCACTGGTTTTCAAAATGCAACTTATAATCAACAACAAGAACACCACAACCTTCATCAACATAATAATCTTCTTCAAAGCCAATAACTGTGCAATAGTGCAAAGAGCAAATCCCAAGAACTTTCCAATTATGCCGTGGCAGACTGTTGCCATAAGTTGAACCGTCTGTTGTTAGGCTTCTGAATTGCATAATTCTTTATGAACATGTTTGAAACAATTGGTAAACACGAAGTTCAGTTTAATGAAATCTTAATTACCATTAGTGCAGCGTTGAGTTACTAATTCTGTAAATTCGGATGCTCCTGGTAATGATTGGAGCTGCTAGCAATTCATTGCTTCTAAATATTGCAGACCCGATGGAAACTCTGTTAAGGATTGAAGCATATTGCAATCGTTTAACAAAAGCCTTCTCAACTTAGGCTATGTTTGGGATTGCTTTGCTTAAATTATAATTTGTTTATAGCTTAACTTAAGAAATAATCAACTTAAGAAAAAAATAGGTTGGTGTTTGGCAAACCAAATTTTTAAATTGCTCAACTTTTGAAATGATGGAAAATGTATTGAACAAAATGACTAAAATAGACATCAATAAATATTATAAATATGAAGCATATAAAAAGAAATAAATAACATAACAAATTTAGGGGTCGTTTGTTTTTTTGTCTGAAGACTGAATAGTCCTGAATTTTACTGAAGACTGAATAGGGACTGAAACCTGAATCTGAATGACATGTTTGTTTTTTTTTTCCTCACATCTGAATGTACTGTCAACATGTTTGTTTTTTACAAATAAAATTGTCTGAAAAGAAGTAATTTTACATCTATACCCATGTTAAACAATTATACATATAATATGGAATAAAAACAATCCAAAAATAATAATTATGTATGAACACATATGATCATGATCTTCTTCTTCGATTACAAACAAACTTTATTTTTACTAAGAAATGAAAAGGTTTTTTTTAAAAAATAAAAATAAATAAATAAATAAATAAAAGGGGAGTAGGAAAACTTACAAAAAACACTCTAAAAATAATAATATATAAATACATCACCATAATATCATAATAAAGTATTAATATTAAATACTAATATGAGAAGTGATTAGGGTTCTTTTTTATTTTTAAAGCTATTTAAAATAAGCAATATATTAAAATAAAGATTTATATACAATATATAATTATGATGAAATTGAAAATATGTTATATATGGAGGATAGTATCGGAAGAAAAGATTTTAGATTGCATTTATTGCAATTCAGTGATTTACAATTAAGTGGAAAGTCAGGATTTTTTACTTTTTATTTTAAGTTGTTTTTTGGTATTTTAAAGTTGTTTGACCACTTAAAAAAAGAAACAAAACAACTTAATAATTATGATTCAGACCCATTAAGTCTTAAGTGGAAAAAACAAACGACCCCTTAAACTGAAAAAAAAATGATGACTGATTCAACTCAGTTCATAATTGAAAGTTGAAGCACAACAAAACAAAATCTGACTGAGTCAACTCAGGTTCCTCCGCCGAGTCAACTCATTCCCTTTCTTCACCAACACACTCAACATCAACCTCTGCAAACTCCGGCGACGACTCTCCAATTCCGCCTCCGTCTCCAGCTCCACCGAGATCGTCATCAGCCTACTTCACGTGCCACTGATATTCTCTCCCACGCAGGCGACAAACAAGAATTTGAAATCGCGAGATTCCGTCACCGATTCGTCACATCATGGAGGAGGCTTTCAGCCTTTCGAGATTCCGTCGAAGTCGTTGGAGCAGAACCAGCCTTTGCGACGAATTCGCGATGGAATCGCAATTGGATTCACGTCGAAGTTCTCCTCAACGGAATCGTCGAAGCAGATCCAGCCTTTGCAATGAATTCGCGATGGAGTCGCAATTGGATTCGCGTCGAAGTTCTCCTCCATACTTTCCTCCTCCGCGGCCTGATGAGCTAGCTTCCTTTAGCAACTTAGTAGCCGGAGATGCCAGTCCTCCTTCGGCATCACTTTCCAGCAGTGGCCACTATACCCATTTTTAGTTTTTTAAATTTTAATTTATTTTTTCTTTAAGAAATTTTAAATTTTTTACTTTTTACTTTTTTATTATATTATTATTAAATATAAGGGTAATATTGTCTTTTAATAAAATAATGAGGGTATTCTAGACATTACATAAGTAATAAGCTAGTTTCTGCTTCAAAAAGCAACCCTCACTCAACTTATCAGAAGCTGCTTATAGAAGGAGCAAATTGTAAAACAAGTTGTTTTTGAGAAATTTACCAAACACATGTTTACTCAAAACTTGAGAAATAAGTGATTATTTCTCAAGCAAAAGCAATCTCAAACATAGCCTTAGAAAGTCGCTTGATGCTTTTCGGTTGAGTTTCAAAATCATATCCACATATCTCTAAAGTTTCCAGAGAGGATAAATGGCAAATGTCTTTGGGAATTTCCATATTGCAGTCATTTCAGATATAATGTCTCAAGTTTCGGCAGCTCGAGATAAGATTTTTCTTTAAATTTGGTAAATGACGAGCATTAATCAAAGTTCTAACAATACCATCAAATATCTTAATTCGAATTGTGCCAATACCAGGCAAAACATATTATTCTCCATTTAAATAACATCAACATCAATAAACTAATAAGTAGCAAACCAATCCCTATTGGGATTCATGTGGTATGAACAAATTGAATCAAGAATCTAAATGTTGTCTAAACAACCAAAAGTGACTAATAAAACATTATCGGTATGACTAGAATAATGTTCGACAATATTAGCATCACCAGAGGCATAAGATTTATTAGATGTATCCTTTTTCCTTAGTTTCGAACAATCAATTTTCTAGTGCCATTTGTTTTTTTTTTTTTTCCTTGCAATCATACAACTTTCTTTCTTATAGACTTAGATCTAAATTTGTTTCTATTACTACCAGAAGATTTATTTATTTATTTATTTATCTTGTTTCCACCTCTAGCCATCAAACCATTTGTCTTATTTTCATTCATTTTCAGATTTTGTTTTTCTGTAATTTTTTCGAATTCAAAAATGATTTAACATCCTCTAAACTAAGTGTGTAAGATTTGTCAGTTTGAATAAGAGGTGGACGGTTTAGGGCCCTGACTAGGGCTATAGCCGAGTTAGCTTTTTTCAAATATATATATATATTGTAATTAATTTTTTTTTTTATTCTTTTAATATGAGTTGCACTCTTCTTCTAGGATCCTCTACTTACCTAACCTTTTTCTTGACCAATAATAGGATTGTAACACATGGCAAGTGAAAATTTGAAGGCTAAGATTTTTCTCGCTTTTTTTTTTCTCTCTATATTGGCCTGAACACTGTCGTTTTTTGCAACAAAATACAAAGCTTTCGGAAATCATAAACTCCAAATCCCTCAATTTCCAAATTTTAAAATTTGAAACAAAGATTAAAAAAAGAAAAAAGAAAAAAAGAGGCGAAATAGCGTAGACATCATGATGGGTCGTTTTTACACATTACGAAAGATATATATTTGTTTACCACTTGCAACCACACTTAAAATGTAAAATTCGTATATATGGTAAGCAAGGGATCGTCCTTAAAGATCATATTTGAATAATCAAATTGCAATCTACTCTAAGTTAGCCAACCTAAATGCATGAAAACATAAATCATTTTGGTTTGAGATTGATTTTGGAATTAATAACTAGAATTTAAAGATAGAATCTCAACAATCTAGATAAACAAATGGAAAAAATCAAATGAGAAATGTCTAGGTAATCAATGGAGTTGCAATCAGACCATGGGTAACGCTTTCATAGCTTCATTATCTCACAATTCACACAATTAAGGACTTGATCTCTTTCTAAAGTGTGATTTGGCTACAGAAACAAGACCAAATCACTTTTTACCAACATTCCTCACTAATGGCATTTAGAGTAATGGGATAAAGGTGATATTGGTTAAGTGATGATCAATAGGTCTAAGCCATTGGGAGTGGCATTCTCACCTACAACCTATCCTATTCATCAAGAGCTCTAATTAACCAAGTGTGTCAATTCTCAATCAATTTTATCTCAAATTATCTTGCCACTATTGCAATTAAAGAGTGATATTCAATTCAATCACATAATGAATAATAACTAATTAAGCACATGAATAGAACAATAATTGTGTAAATATTCAATTGAAAGCTAAGCAAAACCCATTATCCAAATGTTCCTCACATCAATCCCTTAGAAGGTGTGGGGGGGTGGGGGGGTGGGGTGGTGTTTAGTTACACAAATTCATAGAACAAGAAAAGAGTTAAAAAAAAAAAATAGAGAAGTAACCCATAGTTGATGCTAAGTCTTCTCTTGTAAACTTGATCCCTCATTGAGCTCCTTGCCTTGAATTTGGTGTAAGGAATGAAAGCTTAGATGTGTAGTGTGATGGAGTCAAATGGGTAGTGACAAGGGAAAGTGGTGGAGAAGATGGGTAGAGAGGATTGATTAAATGAAGTAATCTATGTAAGTTCCTAATTTTTGATTGGTTTATTTCGATGAAAAACCACATTTGGGGTTTGTGATGCAAGTGTAGCTTAGGCGCTTAATTATTCATGATCAAGCACAACAAAGACCCTCTTAAGACCTCGAGGTGATAAGTACTTCAAAGGTAAAAACACTTGCGCATATTTGCATTAAAGAGACTTAGTTGCACACACACACACAACTCATGCATTTCAATACTTCTTGTATGTTGTGTGTTTTATGTATGTGCATTCATGTTCTTGAACTCTCTTCATGCATGTTTTAATTAATTGCATCTTGTTTGATAATTGTCATGACATGTTAGGCATTGGGATGCGTTTTGTTTTAGAAGGCGCTATTGGGTTGCTGTTCGTACAGCGCCTATTAGTGGCCTCGTAGCATTTTGGTCTTAGGCGCTGTATAGTCGCTATACGTACAACACCAGACCTGATGGATTTATTCAATCGCTGTTCGTACAATGCCTGAACAGTGACTCTCCAAAACCAAGAGCTCATTTCTCGAGTCGTTGGTAAGTCGCCCCTTAGTCGCTGTTCGAAGAGCAATCATGAAGAAATTGTTCTTCATTTCCCAAGTGATTCGTTGTATAGGCGCTGTACGTACATCGACCAAGGCAAAAGTTTTGGAAATTTTATCAAAACGATGTAGCATCATCTTGACCTCATATATATATATATATCCTACTTTGTCCTTAGGTCATTTTTGAGAGTTCAAAATCAGATTTTTAACTTTGAACATTTTCTAAGAGAGAAAATTATCCAAGAACCCACATTTGATTACTCAAAATCATTTCCGTGTGCATCAAACATCATCTAGCATCATCTAGGATCATATAGGATCATATAGGATGTATCTTTGCATAGGTCATCTTCAACACACATAACTTGGTAAGTTGAACACCACCTTAATCAATCTTAGTGTTCTTTCTTAGCAAGAATTCTCATTTATTACTTGTATGCATTTAGAACAAATTATATATACAAGATTGAGATTATTGTGTTAATTGATTGAGAGTTGTATTGTGATAGCTATGACATCAAGGATTGTTTTGTCTTGAATATTTAAGTTTACATATGACATGCAGACACATGATATCTAGGATTGCTATTATTGACATCTTTAATCTCTAGATAAGCATTTAGTGTAACCTAGCATTATTTACATCTTGAATATCATGATATTCGCATAGGTTGTTGATCTCTTATTTGTGAAGTGAAGCCTTGTGACTAAGTTGCTTAGTGTGCAAGCAAGTAGGTCTAGAATCGCTATTAAAGGCCCATTGGGTAGTAGTGCTGGGTTAGTGATCGAGAATGGTTGAGGTCAACCTAGGTTGTAAACATCATTACAAGTAGTGGATTTGAGGACCGTGTGTGGCTAGTATATTAGCCCGTGCGTTTTTCTCCGTTGTGGGTTTTCTAGGGAAAATACACGCGGTGGAAACGAAAAATAGATTTGCATATTTTAAAATTTTCCTTTTAAAAGAAGAACCTTAACCCTGGATTAATTAACATATAATAAAATATATCGTATCTTTTTTCACGTGACGATTGATGTTGCGTCAATAGTAATCCACAAGATCTTCCAATCCAATCACGAACGTGAATCACTTAGGAGTGTGGGCTTCCTTTATTTGAATTATGTGCCTGAGGATGGAAAACAAAAACTTTTTCCTTTTGTTAGTCACAAAAACTTTCTAGAGAAAAACGAAGAACGTTTTGTCACTCAAATATAGGAGCAGCGTTCAAGGATGAAATATTTAATCTAAGCATATTCCGACAAAACAAACCTGCTCTTTTTCTCTCCAAACAAAAAATAAAAAAAATAAAATTGAAGTTTCAAAATCATGCAAAATCGAAGCACAATAAGCAAATCATCGGTTGGACAGAGGGTCTTACCTAGGGATGGCAATTAGACCCAGACCCGCGAGACCCGACCCGCATGGGTCGGGTCTGGGTCCTCACATTCGGGTCACGGGTCGGGTCTGGGTCTAAAATATTAGACCCGATTCGGGTCCGGGTCGGGTTCGGGTCTGGGTCCATAGACCCGGAACCGGACCCGTGGACCCGAATAGTGAGTGAGTTAAAAAAAAAAAAAAAATTAAAGAATTTGAAATTGAAATTGAATGCAAATAATAATATTTCCCTTTTATGTCCTATATTTATTAATTTTTTTATTTAGTTATTTATATATTTAAGTATATATATTTTTTTAGTTTTTTTTTTTTTTTTTTTTGGATCATGGGTCCACGGGTCCGCGGGTCCAGACCCAGACCCGCGAATTTTCATGGGTCCTGGGTCAGGTCTGGGTCTTCCTAAGACCCACGGGTCCAGACCCGAACCAGAACCCGAACCCGAACCCGAACCCGAATTCGAATTCGAATTTTTTCATGGGTCTGGGTTTGGGTCCGGGTCCGGGTCCAATTTTTCTTGTCGGGTCCGGGTCTGGGTCCCAATAGGTCCCGACCCGAACCCGACCCATTGCCATCCCTAGTCTTACCAGAAAATCTCCATTTAAAATCAACCAACAAGAGCTAATTATTGTCATATAATTTTTTTCAATAATGCTAATTTGTCCAAATCTGATACCCAAATGATATTATATTATATTTGCATGATTTAAATGAATAGATTTGAGTGTTTCCATATTATTTGGAGACCGGATTTAGAAAAAGTAGAATTACTAAAAATTTTTAATATTATTTTTCTCCGAAGGCTAAATAAAAATGAGTTGACAAAAAACATAACATCACTAGTTTTTGTTTAGTGATGTCACGCCCCGCTACACGCGCATGTTACATCTCCATCCGAAGCTTCAATCACGGCAATGTCCGCCTAGTCTCCGGCGCATTCACTGAACCCGACAGGATACTCGATAGGGTGCGCATGCTCTCCACGCGCGGCCACCTCTCGGAGGCTCTCTCGCTGTTTTATAATACACCACCATCATTTCTTCACTTTCAACAGACCTATGCGACGCTTTTTCACGCGTGTGCTCTTCACGGGAAGCTCAAAGAAGGCTTGAATTTGCACCAACACATGAACACCCATTTCGGCGATGACCCACCGGACCTGTTCGTGACCAACCATCTCGTCAACATGTATGTGAAATTCGGGTACTTGGAATACGCGCGCAATTTGTTCGACGAAATGCCTAAGCGAAACGTCGTATCTTGGACCGCTCTCATTTCCGGGTATGCGCAGCGTGGGAGTTGTCAGGAGAGTTTCCGTCTCTTTTCGGGCATGTTGGTGGACTGCCGTCCCAACGAATTCACCTTCGCGAGCATCCTGAGTTCTTCGTGTGGTTACGTGGGTGGCAAGCAGTTGCATGCACTCGCGTTGAAAATGTGTTTGGATGTGTATGTTTACATGGCAAATGCACTCATTAGTATGTACAGTAAGAGCTATAAATGCGGTGGCAGTGTGGACGAGGCTTGGAAGGTGTTTGAGACAATGAAGTTCAGGAATTCGGTAACTTGGAATTCAATGATTTCGGGGTTTCAGTTTTGTAAACTTGGGAAGCAAGCTATCAAGCTTTTTGTGGAGATGAGGTGTGAGGGTATTGGATTTAATCGCGCCACACTTCTCAGTGTGTTCAGTTCCTTGTCTGGAAGGTGTGGCCCGGATGTGTATCTGGGTCTCACATTTTGTTTTCAGTTGCATTGTTTGAGTATCAAAAGTGGGTTTATTTTGGAAATTGAAGTGGCAACTGCTCTAGTGAAAGCTTATTCAGATCTTGGAGGGGATACCGCTGATTGTTACAGGCTCTTCTTGGAGACAAGCTGTTATCGGGATATTATTTCGTGGACTGGGATTATAACAGCATTTGCTGAACGTGAACCGGAAGAAGCCTTGATCCTCTTTTGTCAGTTGCGCCGACAGAACTTAGCTCCGGACTGGTGTACTTACTCAATCGTATTAAAAGCCTGTGCAGGCCTTATGACAGGGCGGAATGCATTGGCAGTTCATTCACAAGTAATTAGAGATGGATTTGAGGAAGACACGGTGATTTCAAATGCACTTATCCATGCTTATTCAAGGTGTGGGTTGATTGTTTTGTCCAGGCAGGTTTTTGATGGAATGGTGTCTCGCGATTTGGTTTCATGGAATTCTATACTCAAAGCATATGCATTGCATGGGCAAGCTAAAGAAGCCTTACAACTCTTTTCGAAAATGAATGTCGAACCGGATTCTGCTACCTTTGTTGCTTTACTCTCAGCTTGCAGCCATGCTGGACTGGTGGAAGAAGGAAGCAAAATTTTTCACTCCATGTCTGAGGATCATGACGTTGTTCGTCAAGTAGATCATTATGCCTGCATGGTTGACATTCTTGGACGAGGTGGGCGTGTAGTTGAGGCTGAGAAGCTTATAAGTGAAATGCCGATGGAGCCTGATTCAGTGGTTTGGAGTGCGCTGCTTGGGTCATGTAGAAAGCATGGTGAAATCCAGTTAGCTGAGTTAGCAGCAGCTAAACTGATGGAGTTGGAGCCTGAAGATTCATTAGGTTATGTGCAAATGTCAAACATATACTGCTCAAGTGGCAGTTTCAATAAAGCTGGGCTAATCAGGAAAGAAATGAAAGGGTCCAGAGTAAGAAAGGAACCTGGTTTAAGCTGGATTGAGATTGAAAATCAGGTTCATGAGTTTGCTTCCGGAGGAAAACGTCATCCACAAAGAGAGGCTATATGTTCAAAGCTTGAAGGATTGATTGGGCAGTTAAAGGAGATAGGTTATGTGCCAGAGACAAGCTTGGCCTTGCGAGACACAGAAGAGGAACATAAAGAGCAGGAATTGTATAATCATAGTGAGAAGTTGGCATTGGTGTTTGCCGTAATGAATCTAGGCAGTTTTCGATATGAAGGGAGTGTAATAAGGATTATGAAGAATATTCGAATTTGTGTCGACTGCCATAACTTCATGAAGCTAGCTTCAGATCTTCTTCGGAAGGAGATTGTTGTGAGAGACTCGAACCGTTTCCACCATTTTAAAGATAGAACATGCTCCTGCAACGACTATTGGTAACAATCTAACATTACTCCACCAGTGTCCAAATTTGCCGCTTCTCACACCTGCTTGGTTAATCAAGCTCCTAACGTTCAAATGGATGTGTTTCAAGCTGTGAACTTCTCAAATTCTTAACGTAGAACTGGTTAGTAGATTTTTCAAGTAAACCAGTAAAAATGAGTTCCAAATGAGTTTTCCTTCGTGTTAGTTTCACTTTGAGGAGTAGCAGGTATCATGACTATTGAGTTCTTGGTGGAGGAGGTTGACTCAACATTGTAGTGCTCCTATAAGCAATGTGGACTATATTGAAGCCAAAGGTCGCTTATTTTGGAGTAAATCAATTTTGTGGAGGAATTGCCTAGAAACGGTGAGCTACAAATCACACCCTTGCCTTTTAAATTCGAGCCCTGATTGTCTTTTTAATGGAGCTTACCTTCTTATGTTAAAAGTCTTGCAGAGTTAAGTTGCTTATGGAGCTCAAAGCAAGTCTGTGAGATTTGCTTACTGAAATGCTGAATGTATCCAGTCCCAAATTTGTTGACAACCTAGCATCAAGTTTGAGAATACAAATATATTTGGGAGGAGATTGGATAACTAAACCAGTAAACGGGGCTGAAAAGAAGCCGGGGAGCTGAGGAACTGTCTAAATATTTGAACTCAGGAGAAACGAAGGAGTTGAACTCAGAAGAAACGAAGGATTATCCAGAAATGGCAGTCAGGATATGCTGTTCTCTCCTAAGTACTTTACTTTCCCTGAAATCATGTAGAATCTGAAAAAGGTCTGAATGGAGATCTAAAATTGATTCCATTTTCATCTATCGTTTGGTTATGAATCTTGAACGAAATTGGATATTTTACCTATATGAACTTTAACATGATTACCGTAAAGTGAGAAATAAATAATTCTTAACTGTCTATTGCCGACTCATCAAATAAGATTTCAGATTAACTTGATGTGTTGGTCATGTGTCTCTTTGACTTCACTTACAAGTTACTTGAATTGAATAAAGACTCGCCAGAATCCGAGAGGAGTCAATTCCTTGCCAATTTGGGGGGGACTCTATGGATGGGCATCTCGCGTAATGGACTACCCCATTTGTTCTTTATACACAAATTTTGTAAGAACGCTTTCAGCTTTACTTTCAGTTTTTACAAAAACCAAACGCTTTCCAGAAAATCTCGTGTGTATAAATATCACATCACATGCAAAGCTTTTGAAACAAATTTGCGACAAGGATGACAAGAAGCTCGAGAGAGGAAAACCCATCTCGACAGAGCTCCTCAGTGCCATCGAAGACTCCAATTTCTCCATTTGTCGACTTCTCCAGAAACTACGCTTCTTCTTCCTGCGGCTTGGACAAAGTATTGGACCTTCGACCTTGTAATTAAAAGCCACACGCTCTAACCAGCTGTGCTACTACAATTTATTGTTGAAAGTTTGTTGATTTAAATATGTGTATATATATAATTATATGGGTACGGATATTGACACCCATAAAACTTATTAGTACACCCATTTTTATAAGTACACCAATGTCTAAAATTTAAAAAATAAATATTACTAAGCACTCATCCTAATGCTAATAGTACCTTCATGGAAATAAATATATTCATTTTAATATATATTATTTATAAACACTCTTAAATTATTATAATACCCAATTTATATATACATATATAATCATATTATTTATGGAATCAAATCCTCTTTTAATGATGATCCAATTTACTTTTGGAAATATCTCGAATGTAGGAATCTTATAAAAGGGAATATGTGGAACCGTATATGGGGTCAAGAGATTTTAATCTGGAATTTTCTTACTTATACAGCTATCAAAAAAAAAAAAAAAAAAAAAAAACTTACTAATATCTACGGTTATTTAAAAAAAAAATAATAAATAAAAAATAAAAAATAAAAAAAAAAACCTTGTTGATATCAATAGTTATTGTTTTTTTTTTTAGAAAAAAAAAATTGTTTATTGATAGAGTTCATAACTATATATAAAAGAAATACAAAAATAATATGATAATCATGTGATAATAAGAAAGTTTGAAACTTAAAATAAAATTAGAGTTTAATTATGGTTATCATAAAAATTAGGGTTTATCATATTTTATTTTAGGGTTAATAGTACCAATACCCCCTGAACATATAGCGAAATCGCATAGTGCCTCCTGAATTTTTTTTCCTAGCATTAAACCCCTCGAACTCCCATAAATTGGAAAAAATGGACGGAAGAGGGACGGACGTCAAAACAAATTACACTTACATACCCTGGTTATTTGTATAATTGCATTAAAACTTGAAAAATATAATAATATCACATAAACACCCTCTGACTTGTTTGATTAATATCTAAAAAATAAAAAATATTAATATTAATAAATTTTAAAAATTATATTATAAAAAACTAATTATTAAGAAAATAAAAAACTAAAATGAAAAGAAAAATAAAAATAAAATACTCTTAAAAAAATACAAGTGGAGATCAAAACAAAAACAAATTAAATTTAAAATTAAAATATATAAAAAAACTAATTAAAAATAATAATAATTATTATTAAATGGATTAAATATAAAAGTTTATCAAACCCAACACCAAACTTCAACAAACCCAGATCAAACTCACCGTCCACCATCCTCCACCACCACCACCATCTCCATCAGTTCCCTCTCTCTCTCTCTCAACAACCCATATTAAACCCACCATCTCTACCACCAACCCAGAATACTCTCTCTCGCGGATCACTCTCTCTCTCACACACACTCTCTGTCTTTCTTCTCGCTCTCTCTCTCTCTCATTTGCCGAAGAGATCGAGCGCCGATCTCCTCCGTTGGAAGTCGATCGGCGCCAGTGATGGTGATTTCTGGTGAGTCACTCTTCTCTCTCTCATTCGACAACGAGATCGAGCGCCGACCTCCTCGGTTGGAATTCGATCGGCTCCAGTGATGGTGATTTCTGGTGAGATGACGGTGGTCGTGTGAGTGGGTGGGTTTGGGTTTGGAGTTTGGCTTTTAAAGATTCGTATTTTGGATAGTATTTCGATTTTTTTAATTTCAGTTTGTATTTCGATTTATTTTCTTATTTTTTGGCAATGGTGGTGTTTGAAATGGGATGGGTTTGGTTTGATTTTCTGGGATGGGTTTGGTTTGGTTTGATTTCCTGGGTTTTAATGGGTGTTTGAATGATTTTCTTGGTTTAAATGTGGTGGTGTGGTGTTTTGGTTCTCTGGGTTTGATTTGGGGAAACTTTTCCAGATTTTTTGAAAAGATCTGAAAAAACGCTTTGTTTTTTGAAAAGATCTGGAGTTTGACTGGTAATGGAACAAATGATGCCCCGGCACTCCATGAAGCAGATATTGGACTAGCAATAGGCATTGCTGGAACTGAGGTAGAGTACATTACAAATTCTTCAAAGTCTTATCGGAATTGAATGCTGAATGCTGATATTCACAACATGATTCCAAATTCCAGGTAGCCAAGGAGAGTGATGAATGCTGGATGATAATTTCTTCACAAGTGCCGTTACAGTGGCCAAATGGGGGAGTTCGGTTTACATCAATATTCAAAAATTCCAAGTTACAACTGATGGTGTAATATATTCATTCAGCTGTTTGACCTTTAAATAATACACATATGATCAAGTGTTGGAACTTGGGAGCTTCTTGTATATGCACACCAACCACAAAAAAAAAAAAAAAAAATATGGTAATATTTGTACCCAAAAATCTGGTAATATTTGTTCGAAATATCTATATATACTGTAATGTAATCACTGTCCCACTCCCACCGTTAACTAGTTCTAAACTTCTAATTTTACATGCAGTGAAATCCAGAATTAAAATATTAAAATCTTTTATATCTTTTTAATCACTCTTGAGGGGATGGGTAATAAAGTGATAAAATCCCAATTCTTTAAAATCTAATTCAGGACATTTTGATTGATTTTTTTATTTTTTTATTATTTAATTTAATTTAATTTATTAATTTAAATGCATTTAACATATATTTTTTTATTTTTTATTTTTTTATTTCTGTTTTAAAGTACAATTTTTTTTTCACATTATAAAATTTCAGAATTACCAACTTTACCCCTGACTGTAGGGTGTTTGTGTGATATTATTATAATTTTCAAGTTTTAATGTAATTATACATATAACCAGGGTGTGTAAGTGTAATTTGTCTTTGACGTCCGTCCCTCTTCTGTCCATTTTTGCCAATTTATGGGAGTTCGAGGGGTTTAATGCCAGGAAAAAAAATTCAGGGGGCACTATGCGATTTCGCTATATGTTCAGGGGGTACTGGTGCTATTAACCCTTTATTTTTTTTGAAAGGTAAATATATTTTTTTAATAAAGAAATATAGTTGAAAATATGAGTGTAATTAATGAGTATATATAGTATTTGATTTATTTTTAATTAAAGTAATTTGTCTTTATTGGTAAATTTCTGTTAGGATATTTTTGTGATTAAAATTTTTAATAAAATTTAGGTGTGTTAATAAGTTTTATGGGTGTAAATATCCACTCCCATAGTTATATATATAGTCGGTCTTTCTATTATTAGTTCGTCTTAACAATAAATATATCAGCAAGAAGAATATAGACCACGGATTATAAAGAAGTTTTGACAAGTGCATACACTTTAAGTCAAAATATATAAATCTAGTGGTTCATATTTTTCGTCCTGATATATTTATTGTTAGAACGAACTGATAATAGAAAATATGTATATATAGTTATATAATTTGTTTAAAATAATTTAAATCTGCTTATATAATTTTAAATAAACTCATATTTATAAATAATATATAAAAATAGATTTATGAAAAAGAAAAAGAAAATACGAAAAAAAAATTCAAAAAAAGGAAACTTTATTATTATTATTATTATTATGATATTTTTTTTCCCTTTTCAATTTATGGGCTTTGATTTTCTGGGGTTTTTTATTTTTTTATTTTTTTATTTTTTTTATTTTTTATTTATTTTTATGAAATTGAAATAATATATTTTTGAAAAGGAAAAAAAATTAAAAAAAAAGAAAAGAATGTTCTAGGTTTCCTTTTGTTTTCTTATGTTCATTTTCTTTTCATATATCCGTTTTTATATATTATTATTAAGTATGAGTTTATTTAAATTATATATATGAGTAATGAGTTTATTTTAAATTATATAAATAAATTTAAATTATTTTAAACAAATTATATAAATAGATTTAAATTATTTTAAACAAATTATATAACTATATATATAATTAGAAAGAACACCCAACAACTCACTCAAGATTCCTTCCAAGTCCTAGAGCAATATCAAGTGAGTGTTTGATTGTGGAATTGAATTAAAGAGTGTGATTCACAGGTTTTCCCAATTAACCCACTCTACTCAATGAGGTATGAGATGACAATATACAATCACAAGTTATGAAGCAAGCCTGTTATCAGCTCTTAGCACAATTTACCAATACATGAGATCCTAAGGTCTATGAACAACATACAATGATTTAGCCCTTTTTAACATTGACAAGCACAAGGTGATTATCCATAAAAGAGAGTGAATAACAAGGTGGCTCACATCATTACCTCATAAATCCCCTAACAAAAGTTGGTTAGTTACACATGATAACTAAGCAAGTATAAATAAGAAGAAAAGTAAGAGATACAACCCTTGAATTCATGTAGGATTCCAAGGAAGGCAGCTCTCCTTCACAGCAATTACAATTACGAGTATCACAAACTATTCTACTACAATTACTTACTAAGAGAAGTTTCTTAAAGCTTAAGTAAGTCAAGATGCACACCCAAGATTGTCTAGAGCTAGTCTATGTTTTTTAGAGAGTTTTTCTTCTCTTACTATCTCCTCCATTCCTCTTTACATAAGAAAAGTGACTATTTATGTCTTTTGAAATTGGGCAAGGGAAATGTTGTAAATGCCCCCAACATGTTGTCCGTGACTTCCTTCCGCGGATTTGATCTCGCGGTTGGATCCCGCTAAGTCCTTTTGTAGAGCTCCCGTGACTTTTGTTCCCCTCTAGCGCGGCTTCTTTCTCGTGAGAATGAACCCGTGAGCCTCCACAGAATTCCTATGCGAGCTTGCCTCTTTCTGACCAGCGGGTTTTTACCCGCGAACTGAACCCTTGGGAATTTCCCCGTGAGTTCCAGTCTTCTGTCTGGCGGCTTGTTTCTCTCTAGCTTTGTCCCACGGCTTTGTTCCGCAAGTAATTTCCCGCGAGGTTCTTCTTATGTTGACACTTTCTCCTATTTTGACCTCTTTTCTTCAACGTTGTTCAATAATTTCCCTAAATGAGTATATTACATGTACTTAGCAAAAACACACGTTATATACACAAGAGTGCTCAGAAACGAATACAAAAGACAGGAAAAGTGAGCTCTAAATGTGAACATTTGGAGCGCGATCAAACCCTCAAACCTATCTTCTGCTCATCCTCGAGCAAAACAAAGAAAGGAAAAACAAAAATACTATTTAACTAAACTAACTAATCTAATCTAATCCACTTTTGTTGGAAGCATGATGGCACTTAGCACGTGTCACATGCCTTTTAAACCTCTAGGTGCCCCTAGTAAAAGGAATGTAGTCTCCTGAGAGTTTACTGATCGAACCAAAATTGGTATGATTTTGGCCCTCATTTTCTTTTCCTTTCCTTTCGTTTGATTCTTGGGCATTATTCTGTGATTTAATGGTGTTAATTAAGTATTTTCAGGTATTTATAGAATTTAGGGGCATTGGAGTAATTTTGGTGAAAAAGGGGCAAAAGTGTAATTATTGGAGGAAGTTTTGAAGTTATCGCAAATACAGAAGAAGACAGGGACTGAATTGTAATTAACTAGAGGCGCGTGCCACTTGTCAGTATTAAAACGGTGCGTTTTGGTGTATGGTGTGATTATTCGGTTGCTAAGCGCACCCCCGTCCATTTCCTGACGCACCCAAGAGTGGCCCAACTGTACAACCCATCCCCTTTAGTTAAACGGTGCGTTTAGAGGGTGTGGGCCTCTAAACGCACCCCATATGTCTTCTAATTGCACCCCATTTAAGACAAGAGAGCAGCAGCCCATTTGCACCCCACCTCATTACTAAACGCAGTCAGCCCATGCTTCTTTAAATGAAACAGTGCATTTCATAAAAGGGTGCAAAGATAGGTGGCCCAAGTGCAAAGCCCACTTCACGTGTGGCCCTATTTACCCATGTTTTCTCCCCTGATTACACCCCAGCCTGTTCTAATTGCACCCCCCTTTAGAGACCATGTGCAGCTGCTGCACACACCCCAACAGCCTGCTGAATGCACCCATTCTCTTCACCTATTCATCTTCTCCTTCAGCGAGCTAGCTGCAGCAACCATGGTGTACAAAACCCTAGAACACCGTCAGTCGGAAAACCACCCAAACCGACCTACCTCCGGTCGATTCCGGTGTTAAAATAACGGCAAGGACACCGGTAACCTAATCGCAAGCCTCTGGGACCCTCCATTTGGTCGGAATCTCCTCACCCAAATCACACCCAATTCATGCCTAAACTCCCCATTTTGCCCCTAGGTCGCCATTTGGCATTCCGATATCGCCATGGTGACAGGGACTTGATTCCCACACCTGATGAGGTTGCCATTTGCATCCCCAATATCGCCATTTGTTGCCAAACAGTGAGCTTCTCGTTGTTCAATTCTGATTGGCTGATTTTGGTAGGCAATTTACAGAAAGGCCCCCTTGAGGGGCCAAAATGGTAATTTGACAAGTCTAGGGGGTGTTTTGGTAATTTTACCATTCGTGACCTAATTCAAAAATACTATAAATTCATCCCTCTTTTCAATTTTGAAAACCAATCATATTCTCTCCTACCTATCTCCTTTTCATCTTAGGATCTCCATTAATCACCTCCAAAATTCCTCCATTTCTATACTTGAACTAATCTTTTCCACCCAAAAACTCACATCAAATCTTGATTACTTCCCTAGACCATTCATTCCCTACCATTTTCTACATCAAAAATCCTTTGTCACTCACCATAAGCCATCCACCTATTTAGACACATCCTCCTCCTCCATTCTTTGCACTAGGAGCATCTAAGGAGAACAAGGATCAAGCACTAAAGAAGAAGGCTCAAGGGTGATTTCCTTATCATTTACTTGTTTTTTATTTGATTGCTACTATGTGTAATTAAAACCCTAATCTAGGGGATTGATTTGATAAACATTTGGTTGTGGGTATTTGCTTAAGTTTTGTAATGAATCTTTATATGTGTTCTATTTATTAATTAATTAGATTCTATTCATTATGTGATTGACTTGTATATCCACTTGTTAATTACAATCTTGTTTAGAATAACATGTTATATAATCATTTTTGGATTGACACCCTTGAGTGATTAAGAACCCAATAAATAGGATAGATTAGTGGAGGGTATATCAACCACGCTAATCTAAACCTAAATTGGTTAACATGTAGAGATTGGTCCTTAAAGTGGCTTAAGAAGCACTACCCATACCCACTTGCTAATCAATCAATTTCCTAGCATCTATATTAATTTGTTACATCCATTTATCTTATCAAGATTGTGAGTCTTCTATTTTTCATATCACCATATTTTTAGTTAGATTTATTTTGTATGTATGTTTGATGGTTTGACAAACCATACACTCATTCATCATTTATGATTTATGTTATTGTTTATAGATTAGCTAATTAATTCAACATATTACTCTAATTCCCTATGGAACGAATTCTAAGCTTACCACTTTACTCATTTTCAAAACTTAAAATATATTGCGTAAAGATTCATTTTATAACATTCTTTTGGTAATTCGCAATTTGGTAACAACACAAAAAGTGAGTCATCATTTACCAGATACAATACCCACAAACACAACTCTGCAATTCAATATTGAGATGCAACAATGTACATACAAACAAAAACTTCATGCAAGCCAAGCACTCTTAATCAAGACTAATAAAATTCCACTTTCATCAAAACAACACACAATGCTAGTATGCCAATAATTGGGATGTCTTTGGTACATGAATCAGTAACTAATTGCCTAGGGGTGAATTTGCCTTGACTTCTATGTCTCACAGATTCATCTATTTCTTCTCTCAGAGTCTTAGGCTATCTCTCATCAACCATATGCGAATTTGAGTTTATGTAAATGAAATTCAAATAAAATGCATGTGAATATTTAAAAGGACGCACTTTGTAGTGAATGATCTCATGAATGAATTGATGAACCATGAACGTGGAGAGAACATGTTTTGACTCGTATTCCCATGCTAGACTTCTGAAAGATCATCTAGGGCTTTTCTTAGGTTTCAATGGGCCATGGGTGATTTTTGATGGATGGAATGAATTTGATAGAGATCTCAAGATGTTGATCAATTTAAAAATGGTATTATATTAGCTTGTTACTCATATGTCTACAAGCGTCTAGGCTAAGATTAACATTTTGATGATTGTGCTGGTGGTACTCAATTTCGAGTATTCAGTCAATTAAGTACTATGGCCTTAAGTGTTTTATTTTCACATTTTTACAAATTAGCCTCTCTACTACACATTATCTATCATCGCCTGAGTACACGCTATTTACAGATTGAGCTAATCAATTGCATTTATAACACATGCAAAATCTATGATCAGCAACTAGAGATTTCTTGTGATTGATGTGTATGGATAATATGTGTGATGAAATGAATGGTTTGTGTTTGGCCTCAAACTTGGCAATTAGAGCCCACATTCATAAGAATCGTGTTTGGGAATGGAGTCAAATGCACAGATGCCTAGAATCCTATCCGCCAGTTTATCTAACAAGGGAATACAAGTTGCACAAGTAGTCCACAATATTTTTCATGTTCAATGGCAATCAATACTAAATGCTTTTTGAATGAGATCTCAATGCAATTCTAGTTTTGAAGAGTGTTTTTTAAGAATAGAATGAATTATACCCTCTGAAATGATCGTTAAGGCTCAATGTCTTACATGGGTAGTCTCTACAATTCTCCTAGGAACAACAAGTCTAAGATTCATTTACCTCAACATCCAGAGATTGGCAGTGTACAAGCATATTTATAGTGGTGCAACAACTTAGATGGCATACATACTAGTCACAACTTAGATTTCAAAGCAAGTATGACATGTTCTTATTGGTATACACAAGTAAACAACCCACAACACAAAATTTGACAAAAAAATTCAGAGATTTGAAAATATTTCCTAAACACTTATATATTATATACTATACAAAATCCGATACAACACTCTAGGACTAAGCATATTGACATTTGTCATCACTTCATTGGAGAGCTTGTTAAAAATAAATGCATAGTGCTTGAACATGTAGGTACTAATGATCAACTAGCAGACTTATTTACTAAACTCTTAGATGCAACTAGGTTTAAAACACTTAGTAGATCTATTGGGATATGTCTTGTGGAGTGATATCTTTTGGTGATTGACCCCATATGGGGAACTCAAGCAAAAAGAGCTATTGCATACTTGACGCATGCAAATATTTGAAAATTTTTATGCTTCTTTGTTGATTGCTTGAGTAGCTTGGTTGCACATATATTATATGTTATTTTCTTCAAAAAGTGTGAACCATGCATTAATTACAATCCATGTCATATTTATGTTCAAACATGCATTTTTGGACTAGGAGATCTACATAGAAAGTATGATTTGAATGACCTATAGTTATCTCCATGACATGATGATTCTTTTATAACATGCTAATGACCTATAAAAGCATGAAATTCAAATGACATACTAAAATGAAAAAGCATGAATTGATGATTGCAATTTCTTAAATGCAAAACAATGTGTGAAATACTTGTAAGACTCAAATGAATAAAGGATCTTGTATCCGTTCAAAGGATGTAACAATCCAAATGTCTTTTTTTTTTTTTATTGGTTGAACATGGGTACTATCATACGGGTATCATTCCCAAAAAAATCAAATAGGGTGCAAAGTTGCTCATGCCATGTTTCGCTTATAAAGTTGGATATAGTGGCTCTTAAATTGAAATCAATAAAATCTCTGTATCCTTGCTTCTCTCATGACAAATGGTGTTGGTTTGAATTCTATTGGAAACCTTTGTCATTTGCCTTGCCAAATAACATTGTATTTTAGACTTGAATGCAACATGTCTTGTATGCAAAGTATTTTTAATTCACACATTTTCGTAAAATAAATCTCTGTGTTTCTCTCCAATTAATTGAGTTGCATAAAGTGACTTATATGATTATGCAAATATCTTGTATGCTACTATCTCTCTTTGCTACAAGTGACCCGGTTAGGGAATACTTCTTTGCCTATATCATGACAAAAAGGGGGAGTAGAATGTGGTGGTAAGGGGACTTAAATACGTATGTTAGGGAGATTACATATTGAGGGGGATTAACCTGTTGAGGGGAAGCATTGCATTCACATACATTGCATGATGTTGTGCTTAAATTCTTAAATGCAAATGCTTGTTTTATTTTCACTTGATCATCTCACATGCACTTGCTTTAGAAAGTGTAATTTTTTATTTTAAAGGGTTGATAGTTCTACAAGAGATTGAAGACTTGAAGTTTCTTTTTCTTTTTAATATCTCTTTGTAATTTAGAATATCATCGTTATCCCGTAGCTTCAATTTTTGTTGTGAGGATCAATGTGAGTGGTGGTTTTGTCACGAAATAGCCAAAGGGGGAGATTGTAAGTTCCTCAAGTTTGATTGGCTTATTTCAGTGACAAACCACATGTGGGGTTTGATGTAAGGGTAGTTTAGGCTTTTGATGGTTGGTGTTTTGTACAACCAAGGCCCTCTCAAGTCCTCAAGAGAAGAAGCACCAAAGGTAAAATTCTTAGTGCTTACTTGCTTTGAAGAGATACAGTTGCACACACTCACAACCCATGCATATGTTTAATTATTGTATGTTGTGTGTTTTTATTGTGTGCATTCATGTTCATTAATCTCTCTTCTTGCATGTTTCCAAATGATTGCATCTTGTACATTGAAATGCCATAAATGTTTAGGCATTAGGATGCAAAGCCATGCCATTAGTAGCTTAAGATTGCATGTTTTTTTCTCTTAGGCTTTGCATGATTCAGGAGACCGCTGTTGATACCGCTGCCGGATCCGCAGTGGTAGCCACAACGGTGAGTTGCTCTGTTTCGAGCTCTCTTGACTGTTGTGGGTTTTTCACGGCGTTAGGCACAACGTTATGTGCCCAGTGCACACCGCTGCCTTAACCACTGTGGAAGCCATAGCGGTAGGCGCAACGGTCTTCATACCTGATGCATTTTTTAATGCACCCGCAGTGGTTTGCCCTGTTTTTATCAAAAAAGTGTTGCATCATTTGGGAGCCATATATATAGATTGTTATATCCTTAGGTCATCCCTAAGAGTTCAAAAATCATAGTTTTCCCTTAGAACATTTTTCAAGAGAAACAAATTCACAAGAACTCACCTTTAAACACTCAAAGTCATTCCTTTGTGCATCAAAGTTCATCAAGCATCATTTATGACCATATAGGATGCATCCATGCATAGTTTTGCAACATCACATCTTGCTTGGTAAGGTTTTCACTAACTTCATCTAATTTTAGTGTCTTTCTTAACAAGCCATCTCTTTTATTACTTGTATGCTCTTAGAATATAATTCTAGTTACAAGATAGAGATTGTATGTGGTGTATCGATTGAGTGTTGTACTGTGATAGCTATCTAGGTTTATTTAATCTATGTTTAGCTAAGTTTTATGACTTGTCATTTAGCTTTTGATATCTAGAATTGAATTAATTGTCATATTATCATCCTAAATAAGGATATAGGGTTCCCTACCTCTATTTGCATTTTGGATATCATACATATTCACATATGCTATTTTATCTCTTTATTGAGAAGTAAGACTTGTGGCTAAGATTACTTAGGCCTTAAGCAAATTGGACTAGGTCCACTTTGATAGGCCCGCGGATAGTGGTGGTGGGTTATAGACCAAGATTTGGTTGTAAACACCATCACAATTAATGGATTCGAGGTTCGTGTGTAGCTCACATAACAGCCCTTAGTTTTTCCTAGGATTAGGGTTTTGTAAAATCCTTCATTTGTATTGGCTTGATTCCATTGCAAAACTCTCTATATTTGTATTAGTTGTTGCTTAGGTGATTCTTGGAAGAAAGTAGCCTCAAAGGTGAAGAAGCAACATCTTATGCAAATTTCGTCTTCAAGAGGAACATCGCATACTTGGATACTAAGGTATCAAGATTATTCTTCCTCTTGCAAGGCATTAGCGCACACACACACAATCATACATGTGTGTCCCTGCATCATTGTTCAAACATTTGGTATAACACTTTCACACACATTTATTATGCACATGGATTTATCTCATTGTTGACAATCTTGTAGAATTGCATGTTTTCTCACTATCGCTTAGATATGGCATGCTTGTGTTGCATAGTGTTTATTTGTTTGTGTTTCTTGTGTTTTAGACTTGAACATGATCTTATTTGATTCTTTATTGAGTTTCGGTCATTTCGGTTACTCATTCATTTAGTTTCGAGTTCATACGACGTAATTATGCTACTTTGCATTCTCATTCGTTGAGTTATCTTCATCGTCATTTTCTGAGATGAATTCTCAACCTTTTGTCAAAGTTTTATAGTCTTCATTGTGCATGAGGGAGTCACGGTTCGTAATCCGAAAATAGATTCGAATTCAAAGTTCGAATGCCCGAATACGGTTGAAGAACGCGAGAGGTGCTAGAGGTAGCTTGCTCGACCAAAGGCCAAGCAAAGAGGACCACGTGTTGGCCTTGTGTGTCACACATGGACCACACGTGGCTAGTGACGTGGTTCGTTTTGACTGGCCACCAAATCCCTCTCTTCTCCATCTCTTTTCCCTCCATTTATATTCGAAAATTCTACAGAATTCAACACAACTTTTGATTTCTTATTTTGATCATATCTCTCTCATTTCAACTTGAAATTGAGTGATTTAAAAGCCAAAAACATTGGTATTAGAAACAAACCCCAAGCATTTTTAGAGTCAAAAGATGTCCCAGTTTACTGCAGTCATCTGATTTCAGTTCGTGGTTCATCTTTGTGTATGGTAATCTTCTTCTCTACATATTTCTTACGATCAACTTCATGGATCTACTTTATTGTTTGATGAAAAATGTTTAGAATGTCTTTGATTCCATTTTTAGACTTGTTTGATTGATTTTCAAGTTTATCCTTTGTGATTTCATATGAACATCTTTTTGATAAACTTGAAGAAAATTGAAAAAGAAGCAGTGCGGAATTTCTTCATGATTTTTGTTGTCTTGTTTCAATCATAACTTTCTCATTTCAACTCCGAATCACTTGATTCAAAAGCCAAAAATGTTGGTCTTGATGAGAACTACAAACCCTATATATTTTCAGAGCCAAGTGACTTCATAATTTTTTGTTGTGAGCTTATTTCAGTCCGAGGTTCATTTTTGTAAGTGAAACATTTTCTTCTTACTTTCATTTTTGATCATCTCTTTTAATCTTCATATTTGATTGATGACATTTATTAAGAATGATGTTAGGTCACATGCTAGGTTTGTATGATTGATTGATTGAGTGAGTTTTAGCCTTGTGATTTGATTTGATTTGAACATATTTAGCTAAACTTGAATGAAATTAAAATTGATTCTAGATATGACATATATGATGTGCCTCATGATATTGTCTAGGTTTAATTTCATGATCTAAGAACTAAGATTCTTGTGTGATATATTGAATACTCATATCTTGTTCTTATTGTTTCACATGTTTTGATTTCTAGGTACATTTGTGATTGTTTGTTGATAGAATATCCTAGAATGTCTTTAAGCATGTACATAGAGTTTGATTGATCATCTAGCTTTATTTGATTGTGATTTGCATCATTTGCATCACTTAGACCATTGCCTTGTAATAGGTTAAAGTCTCTTTCAAAGTGAGTGAAGCTTTGTATTGAGCAAGAAGACCTGGCTAGGAATGAGTTCCGGAAAGTCTTAGCAAGGAGTTGCGTACTCCGGATAGTTGAGCTAGGGTAGCTTGATTAGGATCCTAGTGATCTAGATTGCTAAGCAAGGAAATCTTCCTAGAGACTTGAGAGTCTTGGATAGGAAGTTGTTCTCTAGAAGTGTAGGACACATCTTAGATAGAGAGTAGAATCACAAGCTCGAGGGTTGATTAGGAGGTGATAGCTTGAAGTGGATATCATAGTGTTGATAGCTTTAAGTGTGTAAGTCTTTTTCTTATAGTGGATTTGCTTTACCGGTGATTGTGGTATCAACCTGTGGATGTTTTTTTTTTTTTTTTTTTTTGTTATCTTCCATATTTTAATTGTATTGATTCTCTTGTATATTGATGATTCATATGTATTGATTCTTTCTATACAATTGATATATCATATCAAGTACTCATTTCACTCTTATATTTTGCATTTTTGAATATTGAAAGAATTCACCCCCCCCCCCCCCCCCCCCCCCCCCTCTCTAGGTATAAAACACTATTGTTTTAAGGGAATTTCAGGTTTCCACATAAAAAATCAAGTGTCATTTATATTCCGCATTTATTTCACTTGATTTTATCTTTTGACTAGATAGGGGTATTTTCAAAAAATTGACTAATAATGAAAATTGGGTAATAATTGGTTAAAATCTATTCAACCCCCCCCGCCTTCAAATAGTTTTATACACACCGTGCAGTATTAGTTTCATACTCCAATTGCCAATTTGAGGCCAAACACAAACCATTCACTTCATCACCACATATTATCCATAGACATCAATCATATGGAATCATTAGTTGTTGATCATAGGTTATGCATAAGTTATAAATGCAATTATTTATCCCAAATCTGTAAATAGCATGTACTTAGGCAATGATAGAAAAATGTGCAATATAGAGGCTAAATTGTAAAAGTGTTAAAAATAAAACACTTAAAGCCATAGTACCTAATTGACTAAATACTCGAAAATGGTACCAATTAGCACTACCATCAAAATGTTAATCTTAGCCTAGATGCTTGTAGACATATAAGTAAAGAGCCAGTAGAATAGTATTGTTAAATTGATCAACATCTTTAGGTTTACATCAAATTCATTCCATTCATCCTAAAAATCACCCATGACCCCATTACAACCAAAGGAAAGCCCTAGCTGATCTTTTAGAAAGTCTAGCTTGGGAATACGAGTCAAAACATGTTCTCTCCACGTTCATGGTTCATTAATTCATTCATGATATCATTCACTTATAAAGTGTGTTGTTTTAAATATTCACATGCGTTGAAATTCAAATTTTATTTTCATAACTTCCAAAAATGCATGTACTTGAAGAGAGAAAGCCTAAGACTCTAAGAGAAGAATGAGTTGAGTATGTGAGATATAGAAGTCAAGGCGAATTCACCCCTAGGCAATTAGTTTATTGATTCGTAGACCAAAAACATCATGAGTGTTGGCATACTGGCATTACGTGTTGTTTTGATTGAAATGGAATTTTATTAGTCTTAATTAAGAATGCTTAGCTTGCATAAAGTTTTTTTTTTTTGTATATATATTGTTGCATCTCAACGTTAAATTGTAGAGTTGCGTTTGTGGGTATCATATCTAGTAAACCCTTAAGAGACTACACTCCTCCTACTAGGGGCACCTAGAGGTTTAAAAAGAGTGTGGCACGTGCTAAGTGCCATCGTTCTTCCTACGAAAGTGGATTAGCTTAGTTTAGTTTACTTAGTAAATTTGTTTTTCCTTTATTTGTTTTGCCCGAGGACGAGCAAAAGATAGGGTTGGAGGTTTGATCGTGCCATAAATGTTCTCATTGTGCTCCTTTTCCTACCTTTTATGTTCGTTTCCAAGCACTTTTGTGTATATAACGTGTTTTTTAGTTAAGTACAGGTAATATACTAATTTAGGAAGGTGTTTGCACGAAGTTGGAGAAAAGAGGTCAAAATAGGAGCAAAAGTCAATGAAAGCAGGACCTCACGGGAAATAGCACACGGCACAAAGCCGTGGGAAGAAGTTAGCTTGAAAGAGCCAGCCAGCCAGAAGACATGAACACGTGGGGAATTATTCCGTGAGTTCAGTCTGTGGAACATTTCCCGCTAGGCAAAAGGTTTGAGCTTGCTGATGATTTCTGAAAAATCTCGCTAGTTCGTGCTCGAGAGAAAAAAGCCATGAAGCAAGGGATCCAAAGCCGCAGAGGCTCTGGAGGAATACCCTGTGGGATGTATCCGTGGGAACGAACTACGAAGCCGCGCAAGACGCATCGAGGAAAATTATGGCAATTCATTTCCCAACTTTGACCTAAAGATATAAATATACACTTTTCTGATATAATAAACACAAGTGAGAGAAATTAGAAGATAATTAGACTCTCCATTTAGCATAGAATAGATCTAGGAAATCATTTGCTCATCTTTCACTTACTTAAGCTTCAAAACACTTTAGCTTAGTTAAGTAATTTAGTTGGATTAGCTCTTGAGTGCTACTTTGATTATCTTTGACTGTATTGCTACGGAGAAGGGTTGTTCTCCTTTGGAATCTGACAAGACTTCATGGGTTGTATTTCTACCTTTTCTCTTTACTTATGCTATTCATAGATATCATGTGTATCTAAACCACTTTTGTTGGGGGGGTCTATGTAAGCCACCTTGTTATCACTCTTTTTTATAATTAGCCACCTTGTGCTTATCAATGTTTTAAATGACTAAATCATGACATGTTTCTCATAGACTCTTGAAGAACATGTGTAGGTAATTTGTACTAGAGTTGATGGAATACTTACTTCATAACTTTTGATGTGTGTATTGTCATCCAATAACCCATTAAGTAGAGTGTGTTGATTAATGGTAATATCTTTGTAAATCCACACTTTTGATTATAGTTCCACGACCAAACAATCACCTAATGTTTCATCTAAGACTTTAGATGATACCTTGAGTGAGTTGTTGAATGTGCCTTTTAATATAAATGGAACTAGCCTTAGTGACTTTGATCTAAAACATGTAGGAGTGGTTACTTGGTGGTGTATCATTGTTAATTTCATACCTCCCCTAGAATCTTTATCTTATTAATCTTCAATTCATCTAACTACTGCATTAAATTAGCCTTTAAGCATCAATATGTTACTTAGTTGCTTTTCGAAGCATTAGACTAATTATTTTACTTTCTACATGTCCTAGCTCCTCGTGGGAACGATAACCCATACTTGTGCACCCTATACGAGTTGAACGACTTGTGCACTTGCAAATGGTGAAACACTCACACGCCCCTTTAGAATAGCTGAGGTAGAATAGGGTAGATCATTTGTAGTTTTATTAGAACGGTTCGAGCGTGTCATCAACTTTCCTTGTATTTGGATGTTACTGTAAGTTATTCTTCTTATAGCATGGTTCTGGTCCCTTGGTGTTCCGGTCCTCCCTTCCTTGATAGCTTTCTCCTTTGATGTACTGAGATCTCCCTTATTGTCATAACCCCTGCTGCTTGGTGGATAGATCCTCGAACGGAACCGCGATACCGGGGTATTATGAATCGTTGAGTCGCGGTACCAATGCTCTTTAGGTATCAGAGAACTAGGACGATGTGGTAGCGAAGCCCTCTAGACCTTGACTTCAATGTTTCCTAGTACCTAGGGATTGGAGTAACCTCGACCCCGGTCTTGATTCATAGTAGAGAACTAGGACGATGTGGTAGCGAAGCCCTCTAGACCTTGACTTCAATGTTTCCTAGTACCTAGGGATTGGAGTAACCTCGACCCCGGTCTTGATTCATAGATGGCGTGTATAGGTGAATCGAACTTGGTTCCTTTCTGGGGTAGCTGGATGCTTTCGGTAACGTCCTTCTACTTCATGCAATCTTGGCAAGGGTGAAAAATTCTTCTTTGGACCCCTACCTTTTTAAGCGGTTAACAGCAAATTCTTCTAATTGTTGGTACTTAGATATTGGGTGCTCTAGGCACATGACAGAAAACAAGAGTTTCTTTAAGACTCTTGACATGGAGAAAGGGGGATTTGTCACCTTTGGTGATGGGTCTAAAAAGAGAGTTGTAGGGAAATGAACCATTTCCATTCTCGATTTACCCTCCTTGTCTAATGCTTTATATGTAGATGGTTTGAAAGCCAATCTAATAAGCATTTATCATATTAGTGATGAAGGACTCTCTATCTTGTTTAGCAAGAATGATTGCTTAATTCTAAAGCCCGATGGACAAACCTTGTTGAAATGAATGAGATCTAACGACAATTGCTATTGTCTTGAAGCTAGAGTTGTCTCTTGTAATATGTCCAAGAATGCGCAAATTGAGTTGTGGCATGAAAGACTTAGCCACATGAACTATCGGGATTTAAGAATCTTAGATAAGTTCAAAGTTGTGCGTGGCCTTCCCAAGCTTGGGAAGAAAGTTGATGGTGTTTGTGGACCTGGTGATGAGCGTCGTTTGTGTACTCAACAAAATGATATTTAAATGTGATCTTTTAGAAAACCGATTTTTCACCACTTAGATAGAAAATTAGTAAATTGACAAGTGGGATTCGTTCCATAGGGAATTAGAGTGATTAGTTGAATAAATTAACTAATCTAAAAAAAATGCAAATAAAGTAAATCATAAAAATATGGATGAGTGAATGGGTTGTCAAGCCATCAAACATACATGAAAAATAAACCTAATAAACTAATAAAAGAATACTTAACAAATCTAGATAAGATAAATTGAATTAAAAATTAAGAGAATAGCTAGGGAATTAATGGGATCACAAATGAATAACGGGAAATGCTTATCAAGCTACTTTAGTGAACAAATCTCATAAATGTTAACCAATTGATTTCTAAAATGTGTTTGGGCCATTATTATGAACCCTAAACAACTTCCCACCGCAATGCCTAACCGATTAAGGAAAGGAGGTCACGGCGGGATCGATTTGTTACAATTAACGGCTTAGATTATCGCGGTTGATATACCCTCCGATAATCTATCCTAGTCACTATGTTATCAATCCATTAAGGTTGTCAATCCAATCAAGATTATATAACAAATTATCCTAAGCAAGATTATAATCAACTAGTGGGTATACATGTCAATTATATAATACAAAGAATCTAATTATAAAATGAATAGAACACAAATAGAAATTAATAGATATTAAAGCTTAAGCAAATCCCAATCCAAATATTCTCACATCAAAACCCTAGAAAGGGGATTTAATTACACATATTACAATCAAAGGGAAGGCAAGTAAAAGATTAGGAAATCACCCATGGGCCACCTTTTGTAAGCTTGATCCTTTCCTTGCCTTTGATGCTCCTTGTGTAAAGAGTGGATGATGAGGATGTGTCTAGATAGGTGGAGTCAAATGAGAAGTGACTAAGGAGATTTGTGGAGAAGATGTGAAGAAAAGGAATGATTAGGGGAGGTAATCTAGATGTTAAGTTTATGTATGAGAGAAAATGGAGAGAAAAGAAATGGTGGAGAAAGGAGGTTTCTTGGTGGTCAAGAGTTGTCTAAAAGAGGAAAAATAGTGATGTATTTATAGGTGTGAAAAGCTAGGGTATGAAATGGGTATGAAATGACAAGAATACCCCTCCTGAATGCCAACACTGGAATTCCTACGCTGGAATTCCAACGTGGTCGCCACTTGTCCTTCTAGGTCGCCATGGCGACCTCAAATGGCGACCTCTCTTGGGTTCTTCTATCGCCATGGCGACCAAGTGGCGACCATTCCCACTTTGGAATTCCTACGTTGGAATTCCTATGTGGTCGCCATTTGCAAGTGTAGGTCGCCATGGCGACCTCAAATGGCGACCATGAGATGCTTTGCAATTTCCTCTGTCGCCATGGCGACCATGTGGCGAGTTTTCTTGCTCAAATAGCGAGAATGCCCTGTTTCACCTATTTGTGAGTCTTTTTGCACCAAATTCTTCATCTTCTTCGCAAATGCCCTTGAGTTCTAATAAAACCTGAAAACACTTAATTTACACCATTAAATCATGGGATAATGCCCAAGAATCGAACAAAAGGAGAAGGAGATGGGGACCAAAATCATACCAATTTTGGTTCGATCAAATACCTCCAAACCTATCTTTTGCTCGTCCTCGAGCAAAACAAACAATAAGCACATAATGGACATGTGTCTAAAAATCAAATAATCACATTAAAGCACAAACTCTTTGCAAAAGACTCAAAAGTCAATATTTTGACTTGCAAAACCAAAAGTGAAGAGATTAAACCAACGTTGTGCTCATTAGGAAATAATGCATGTAAGATATGCTAAATAAAGATTAAAGACATGCCACTCTAAGTAAACATTGCACGCAACGCGATTCCACATTCAAGATGCTTAAGCTTCAAAACTAAGGTGCCATTAGGAAAAGAATGTAATTCGCCTCGACATCTAATCCTCACCGGATTCTCTCATTTTCACACGGATTCCTAGGATTCACTCGCAATCCATATGCAATATGAATTTATGTTCAAGATATCAAATATAATTGCACATGATCATTTAAAAACACAATTTCTCAAAATTTGTCTCATGAATGGAATTGAAAACCATGAACGGAAAGAACATGCATCAACCAAAATTTCCAAAGTGGACATCCCTAAAGATCAAATAGGTCTTTTCATTTGGTTGTAATGGGGCCAAAGGTGAATGGTGAGACAATAAATGGGAAAAATGGATTGCAAACACCCAAAGGTCACACTAAGGCATACATTCTAATTAAGCACAACATACTCATTACAACTTGCATATTCCACACTTAGGCGTCTAGGCTTACAATTTACTTTGTGCATTTTTTTCTACTCTTAATTTTCATTGAGTAGCTCGTGTAATTTCACAAAATTGATCTAGGCACTTAGTGCCTCATTCATTTTCTTTTCTTTTTCTTTTCTTTTGCTATGCTTTTCTTTTCTTTTCTTTGCTTGTCTTTCCTTTTTTTTTTTTTTCAAGCATTGCATTTCATCTTTTTCATTTGTTTGCACATACATACTTGCCTAAGTACACGCCTTACATTTTGATACTCCTCAAGGCTTACATTCAACCCCTAAGCCTTAGCAAACCATTTGGTACAAGGTAAGTCTAGTGTTTAGGCTATATGGTTTCATGTTAATGTGGTTCATGAATGAAAAGCTTAATTGTGTTTGGCTTCAAATGGGCTATGGAGCACACACATTAGAGGGATAGGAAGTATTTAGGCCAATTTGGTGGTTTTTCACATGCATTGCCTAAAATCATTTCTAAAGGTTTGTCCACAAAGTCAATCAAGGCATCCACAAGCAGTCCATATGTTCTATGGCAAACAACATTTAAGTGCGAATGAGACATTTTAAATATGCATAACATGTGTGTTTGAATGAGTGTTTAAAGAGTGAAAAATTTCCCTCAAATACGCTTTTTAAGGCCGTGTTTGTGAACCTCACGGGAAGTCTCCACTATTAATTCCTAACCTTCAAGCACAATTGAATATTCACTCAACATCAAGAGAAAAGAACTAGCGCGCTTTGAGCAATACAACCCTAAATGGCATGAAGTTAATCTAAACTAAGCAAGGCAAAGATACACAATTCCTTACTCGCACACACAATGGCACAATCTCAACAAGCAAAATATGCTCAAGCATGGCATTATCACAAGATTTTCGAAAAATTTTGAAAAATTTAAGCTCAAAATATTTGCACACAATTTGCAAACAAGAGACGATGTTGCGCACACACCCCCAAACCTAAATTAGACATTGTCTTTAATGTCTTTGGGGCATATACCGGTAAATTCGGCGCAACACATCCTCAATCAAAGAGTTTAAAAACACATCAATGCCCATATTAAAATTTATCCCAAAATATTGTAACCAAGTGTCTCAAGAATATCCTATATGCTCATAATCAACTAAAGAGATATATCAATGCAAGTTCATCAAGAGTCATCATCACAATCCATGTGGATAAAATATGATCATTCAAGCCTAAATCCACAATCACAAACAACTCACAACCTTATTCTAAGCAAAAATAAAATAAAAACAAAAACAAAATTTAAACTAGAAAAAGAAATGTACCTAAGTGGGTTGCCTCACACCAAGCGCACGATTTAACGTCTAGGCAAGACGTGGCATGGTGCTTTCACACATTGAACTCTCACAATGTTGCTTCCTTAGGATAAGGTTCTCGCCCTTTTTATGGGCACTCTTGGCTTGTTTGTCCCTCCAAGACTTGCAAGTTGTCTTTGTTTCTTCTAAGAGATAAAGAACCTTGCCTTACCGCACAAGCAACATACCTTTGCTTCCTCAAGAAGCAATAGAAAATCTACACAAGCACTAAGCATATTAGAAAGTTCCGGCAAAATATAATCAATATATGCAATTGCCAACAAGAGTTTTGAACACCATTTATTCAAAAGAAATAAACTAAACAAATAAAGCATAAAAAATAAAATGCACAAAAAGAATTTTCTATATTATGTACATGTGCTAGGGGTGTCATCAACTAAAGGAGGTTTTACCAAGTTTGGAAATTGGTTCTTTTTCATAACCCAAACAAGTTGAGTTGATTTCCCCTTTTCTTTTACTTTGGGTCTAACTTGATCAACCAAGTCTTTTCTTACCCAAATTTGCTTAACTCTAGGTGGACTCTTCCTATTCCTAGACTTTCTCAATTTTTCATGCTTATGGAATTTAAAACAATGAGCCTTGAAGTGCCCTTTTTGAAAACAAAAATAGCAAATAGGAGGATGGTTAAGAAAACTCCCTCTTGGTTGGTGACTATATGGTCTTTGATGTTGCTTCAATTGTAGCTCTTTGACCTCTTTTTCCACCTTGTCTACATAGACTATGTAGTCACACTCCTTCACTTTTGCTATCTTGAGGGCTTCATCCTTCCTACCAAGTGCCTCCTTCGTTTCTTCAAAAGCTTTTTCCTTCCGCTCCACTTTTATAAGCATCTTTCTTATTTTCCTTGCACACTCTTCTTCGAATTCCTCAAATAGCCTTGCAAGGTCTTCGAATTCCTTTGATGTGGAATTCCTCTCAACTTCAAGTCTCCCAACTTGTATTTCCAACTCCTTGTTCTTGTAGGAGACATCTCCTACCTTCCTCCGTAAGGTAGTATTTTCTCCTTTGAGCATGTTTGCTTCAAGAGTGAGCTTCTCATTCTTCACTTCAAGCTCTTCAATCTTCACCTTCCCCAAGGCCTCCTTATCTTCTAACTCCTTCATCGTGAGTTGTAATTTTCTTTCCAATTCTTCCTTCCCTTGGGAGTTTTCCACCAATCTCTCTTGAAGCAAAGACAATTTTTCCTCTAACTTCGTGCTTCGCTCTTGGTTCCTAGGCGGTTCGTCCTCGATTTCCGCACCATTCTCAAATACTTGCATAAGAGCGTGCACACGGCTCCTTGTCCTCCCTTGCTTGGGATACACCGATTCTATTGATTGATCCGGCCAACTAGGGATCACATGGTTGGACATCCTCTCCTCATGTGCTCGTTGTGCGGATTGGAATAACTCCATGGTCTTTCGTTGAAAAGCATGGATGCTCTCAATCTCCCGAAAGTGATCCTCCATTAAATTTTTCCTCTCATCATCTATGGCATTTGATTGGCATGATAAGAAGGAATCTTGGTTCATCCACCAATCTGCATTGAAGCCATTCCCATGAGTCTCGTAGCTAGGCCCTTGATTTTGCATGGAGAAATCCATAGAATCCTGAAACAAAAGAAACAAAAACTACCAAAGAAGTAAAAAGAAACTAAAAGACTAAAAACAACTAAAAGACTAAAAATTAATAAAACCTAAACAAAGAAAAGTTAATTGATTCAACAACCGCTTTAAGATCCCCGGCAGCAGCGCCAATTTTGATAAGCGTCATTTGTGTACTCAACAAAATGTGTAAGATCCTTTATTTGTATTGGCTTGATTCCATTGCAAAACGCTCTATTTTTGTATTAGTAGTTGCTTAAGTGTTTCTTGGAAGAAAGGAGCCTCAAATGTGAAGAAGCAACATCTTGAGTAAATATCGTCTTCAAGGGGAACATCGCATACTTGGATGCTAAGGTATCAAGATTCTTCTTCCTCTTACAAGGCATAAGCGCACACACACACAATTCATACATGTGTGTCCCTGCATCGTTGTGCACCATTTATATAACACATTCACATGATTTTGTATGCTCATGCATTGTACTCAAATGCTCATACATTTTAGAGTTGCATGTTCTAGGACTATATCTAGGAAATGGCATTCATATGTGAACTTGTGTTTTTATGTTTGTGTTTCTTGTGTTTTGGACTTGAAAATGGTCTTATTTGATTCCTTATTGAGTCCCGGTCATTTTGGTTACTCATACGTTAAGTTTCGAGTCCAAACGATGTAGCTACGCTACTTTTTGTTCTCATTCGTTGAGTTGTGTTCGTCATCATTTTCTGAGATGAATTCTCAACCATTTTTCAAAGTTTTGTAGTTTTCATCATGTGTGAGGGAGTCACGGTTTGTAATCCGAAAACGGATTCGAATTCAAATTCGGAGTTCGGATGCCCGAATACGGCTGAAGAACGCGAGAGGTGCGCGAGGAGGTTGCTCGGCCAAAAGCCAAGCAAGGGGTGGCCACGTGTGCCACACGGCCAGAGCTCCTCTCTGGCCACGTGTGCCACACGCTGGCCACACGTGGACTAGCCAAAGTCCCCCCAAAAAATTGGACAATTTTGCCCCTCCTTCAATTCTTTTTAAATCCCTCCAATTCCCTCCATTTCCATGAACTTAAAGAAATTTCTGCAGAATTCTTCAACATTTTCATTTTCTTATTTTGATCATAACTCTCTCATACGAACTCGAAATTGAGTGATTCAAAAACCAAAATTGTTGGTCTTGAAGAGAGCTACAAACCCCAAGCATTTTCAGAGTCATTTGAATTCGTGATTGATCGCAGCATGCTTTTCTTCAGTCCGAGTTTCATTGTTGTATGTTAAACTTCTTCTTCTCACTTCATCTTTTGATCTGCACTTTAATCTTTCAATTTGATAGATGATTTGTGTTTAGAATGATGTTAGAACATATTCTAGGGGTGGTTGATCATTTGGTAATTGAGTTTTAGCTTTGTGATTTTACTTGAACATATATTTGCTAAACTTGATTAATCTTGAAATTGATTCTAGAAATGATATATGTGATGTGCTTTATGACATTTTCTAGGTTTAATTTCATGATCTAAGAACTAGGTTTTTAGTGTGATATATTGAATATTCATACCTTGTTCTTATTGATATACATGCTTTGATTTCTAGGTATTTTTGTGATTGATTGTTGAAAGCATATCCTAGAATGTATGTAAGCATGTCCATAGAGCTTGATTGATTATCTAGCTTTATTTGTTTGTAAGTGATTCATCTTCTTCTTACTTTCATTATTGATCATCTCTTTAAGTTTCTTATTTGATTGATGAAAAGTAATATGAATGATGTTAATTCACATGCTTAGGTTTCTAGATACATTTTGTGATTGAGTTGTGATAGCTTTATTCTAGATTCTCTAATTGCATGTTCATAGAGTGTGTTTGATCTACTTGCTCTATTTGTTTGTGATTGCATCATATAGCTTGTGTGCACTTCACTTAGATCATTGCCTTGTGAAAGGTTGAAGTCTCTTGTTAAGGTGAGTGAAGCCTTAATTTGAGCAAGAAGACTTGGCTAGGAAAGGATTCCGGATAGCCAAGCAAGAATCCTTAGTTAGGATCAAGAGGATCCGGATAACTAAGCAAAAGTCTTAGCAAGGAGTTGCGTACTCCGGATGGTTGAGCTAGGGTAGCTTAACTAGGATCCTAGTGATCTAGATTGCTAAGCAAGGAAATCTTCCTAGAGGATTTTTAGTCTTGGATAGGAAGTTGCTCTCTAGAGGTGTAGGACACATCTTGGATAGAGAGTAGGCTTTGTGAATCACTAGCCCGAGGGTTGATTAGGTTTTGATAGCTTGAAGTGGATATCATAGTGTTGATAGCTTTGAGTGTGTAATGCCTTTTCGTATAGTGGATTTGCTTTGCCGGTGGTTGTGGATTCAACCCGTGGATGTTTCCTCTTTGAGGTTTTACCACATAAAAACATTGTGTCTCATTTTCGCTTTATATTTCCTTATCTTCCATATGTTCACTTGTATTGATTCTATTGTATATTGATGCTTACATGAATTGATTCATATTATACAATTGTTATATCATTTCATTCTTATATTCCGCATTTTTGAATATTGGAAGAATTTGGGACTATACCTATTCACCCCCCCCCCCCCCCCCCCCCTCTCTAGGTATAAAACACTATCACTTTAAAGGGAATTTCAAAATGATATTTAAATGTGATCTTTTAGAAAACCGATTTTTCACCACTTAGATAGAAAATTAGTAAAGTGGCAAGTGGGATTCGTTCCATAGGGAATTAGAGTGATTAGTTGAATAAATTAACTAATCTAAAAAAAATGCAAATAAAGTAAATCATAAAAATATGGATGAGTGAATGGGTTGTCAAGCCATCAAACATACATGAAAAATAAACCTAATAAACTAATAAAATAATACTTAACAAATCTAGATAAGATAAATGGAATTAAAAATTAAGAGAATAGCTAGGGAATTAATGGGATCACAAATGAATAACGGGAAATGCTTATCAAGCTACTTTAGTGAACAAATCTCATAAATGTTAACCAATTGACTTCTAAAATGTGTTTGGGCCATTATTATGAACCCTAAACAACTTCCCACCGTAATGCCTAACCGATTAAGGAAAGGAGGTCACGGCGGGATCGATTTGTTACAATTAACGGCTTAGATTATCGCGGTTGCTATACCCTCCGATAATCTATCCTAGTCACTATATTCTCAATCCATCAAGGTTGTCAATCCAATCAAGATTATATAACAAATTATCCTAAGCAAGATTATAATCAACTAGTGGGTATACATGTCAATTATATAATGCAAAGAATCTAATTATAAAATGAATAGAACACAAATAGAAATTAATAGATATTAAAGATTAAGCAAATCCCAATCCAAATATTCTCACATCAAAACCCTAGAAAGGGAATTTAATTACACATATTACAATCAAAGGGAAGGCAAGTAAAAGATTAGGAAATCACCCATGGGCCACCTTTTGTAAGCTTGATCCTTTCCTTGCCTTTGATGCTCCATGTGTAAAGAGTGGATGATGAAGATGTGTCTAGATAGGTGGAGTCAAATGGGAAGTGACTAAGGAGATTTGTGGAGAAGATGGGAAGAAAATGAATGATTAGGGGAGGTAATCTAGATGTTAAGTTTAGGTAGGAGAGAAAATGGAGAGAAAAGGAATGGTGGAGAAAGGAGGTTTCTTGGTGGTCAAGAGTTGTCTAAAAGAGGAAAAATAGTGATGTATTTATAGGTGTGAAAAGCTAGGGTATGAAATGGGTATGAAATGACAAGAATACCCCTCCTGAATGCCAACACTGGAATTCCTACGCTGGAATTCCAACGTGGTCGCCACTTGTCCTTTTAGGTCGCCATGGCGACCTCAAATGGCGACCTCTCATGGGTTCTTCTGTCGCCATGGCGACCAAGTGGCGACCATTCCCACTTTGGAATTCCTACGTTGGAATTCCTATGTGGTCGCCATTTGCAAGTGTAGGTCGCCATGGCGACCTCAAATGGCGACCATGAGATGCTTTGCAATTTCCTCTGTCGCCATGGCGACCATGTGGCGAGTTTTCTTGCTCAAATAGCGAGAATGCCCTGTTTCACCTATTTGTGAGTCTTTTTGCACCAAATTCTTCATCTTCTTCGCAAATGCCCTTGAGTTCTAATAAAACCTGAAAACACTTAATTTACACCATTAAATCACGGGATAATGCCCAAGAATCGAACAAAAGGAGAAGGAGATGAGGACCAAAATCATACCAATTTTGGTTCGATCACCTGGCCAATAAAGGAAACAAACCAAGAGCATGCACAAGAAAGGCAAGTATCTCTTCACCAAGGAGCCCCTGGAGCTTCTCCATATGGATCTTATGGGTCACATTCAAATCGAGAGTTTAGGTGGAAAGAGATACATTTTTGTTTGTGTAAATGATTTCTCTAGGTTCACATGGACATATTTTCTTAGAGAAAAATCTGAAACTTTTGGTAAGTTTAAATGCTTTATACTAAAATTCAAAATGAAAAAGACTCTAATATTAAAAGCATTAAAAGGATTAGAAGTGACCATAGGAGAGAGTTTGAGATTGCCTACTTTGAAAGTTATTGCAATAGCTTAGGCATTTCCCATGAGTTTTTGGCTCTTAGAACACCTCAACAAAATATAGTTGTTGAGAGGAAAAATAGGGTCCTTCAAGAGATGGCTTGAGTGATGTTATTTAGCAATAATGTCCCGAAGAACCTTTAGGCCGAAGCCGTCAACACGGCTTGCTACATAGGAAATAGAGTGTTCCTAAGGCTCGGCACTAGGCAAACCTCTTATGAGTTATGGAGAGGTAGAAAGCCAAATGTTAGCTATTCCACTCTTTTGGAAGCAAATGCCAAAAGTGATAAGGGTATTTTTATTGGCTATGCCTTGAATAGTAAAGCCTATAGAGTTTTCAACTTGAAGACTTGAAGCGTCATAGAATCATCTAATGTTGTCATATAAAATTGTAGGCTCAAGACTATTAACCATGAGGAGAAGATTGTTATAGTTGATGATTCTCCTTTGGAGAAGGTTGTGGAGATTCCTGTTGATGGGAGGTCTAACATTAATAAAGAGGACACACAACCTCTTGATAGAGTTCCTCTCTTGAACTCTAATGAACCCGTTCCATGGGTTAGGAAACTCCATGATAAAAATGACATCATTGGAGAAGTCAATGAGGGTGTTATGACTATGGGTCAAATAGCTAATCTAATTAGCTACACATGCTACACCTCTCAAATCAAACCTAAAAAGGTTGATAAGGCTTTAAAAGATGAATATTGGGTTCTTGCCATGTAAGAAGAGTCAAACCAATTCGAAAGGAGTGAGGTTTGGACTCTAGTTCCTAGGCCTAAAAGCACAAATGTCATAGGCACCAAATGGGTGTATGGGAACAAATACGATTAGGATGGCAACATTGTGCATAACAAGGCAAGACTTGTTGCACAAAGGTACTCTCAAATTGAGATATTGACTTTGAGGAGACATTTGCTCCCGTTGCCCATCTTGAGTCCATAAGGCTTCTCTTGTCCATATTTTATGTGCACAAATTCAAATTGCACCAAATGGATGTAAAGAGTGCCTTCCTCAATGGCTTCATGCAAGAGGAAGTGTTTATTGAGCAACCCAAGGGGTTTGTGGATGCACACCACCCCAATCATGTCTATCGCCTCAAGAAGGCTTTGTATGAGTTGAAATAAGCACCGAGGGCATGGTATGAGCGTCTCACTCAATTTCTTGTTGACAATGACTACACAAGAGGTAGTGTTAACAAGACTTTATTCATCAAGAAAAACAATGATAAGCTTTTCATAGCTCAAATATATGTTGATGATATTGTGTTTGACTCTACCAACAAATCCAATAATTCTTTAGGAAACCTTTGTCGTTTGCTCTACCAAATACTATTGTCTTTGGACTTGAATGCAACATATCTAGCATGCAAAGTATTATTATCACACATTTTCATAAAATAAATCTCCATGCTTCTCTCCAAATTAATTGATTTGCATAATGTTAATGTATATGACTATGTAAATATCTTGTATGCTACTATCTCTCTTTGCTAAAATGACCCGGTTAGGAAATACTCTTTTGCCTATCTCATGACAAAAATGGGGAGTACTATGTGGTAAAGGAGATTGCTAATTGAGAGCTAATTGAGAGTAGCTAATTCGCATATTTGAGAGATTGCAAATTAAGGGGGAGTAACCCGTTGAGAGAGAGCATTGCATTGCACATTCATTGCATGATGTTGCTTTTTTTCTTAATGCAAATGCTTGTTTATTTTATTTTCACTTGATCACCTCACATACACTTGTCTTGGAAAGTGTAGAAACTTTGTTTTGAAGGATTGGTCATTCTACAAGAGATTGAAGACTTAAAGATCTAGCTTTTTAATATCTTTTTGTAATGTATAAAATCATTGTTGGCCTTTAGTTTCATTTTTTGTTGTGAGGATCAATGTGAGTGGTGGTTTTGTCACGAAATAGCCAAAGAGGGAGATTGTAAGTTCCTCAAGTTTGATTGGCTTATTTCGGTAACAAAGCAAAATTGGGGTTTGATATGTAGGGTAGCTTAGGCATTTAATTGTTGGTGATCAAGCTCAACAAAGACCCTCTCAAGATCTCAAGATGATAAGCACCTCAAAGGTAAATCACTTGTGCTTAATGACATTGAAGAGATTAGTTGCACACACACACACACCTCTCATGTATGCATGTGTGTTTATTGTTTTCTGTGTACATTCTCTTCACATTTTACACTTGCACATTTTGCATATAGACTAAGTGTGAATTGTCATTTTGAAAAAGAGAAATTTTCTCTTTACCACTGCCTGTACCGCTCATGGTATACTTGCATGGGCAGCGGTCCATGTCAAGTGCAATGCTTGAAGTTTTACGCCGTGCATATCGCGGCTGAGTCACGTGCCTCTGGAGCGATCCCCATAGCGGTGGTTTCCAATGCTTACACACCTGGTGTACTGCAGCACGGACACCCTATCCGTACCGTAATACAAGCAGTGATTATAATGGGTTTTTATTTTTAAAAATGACCAAAACGTTATAGCTTTGTAGAGATCACATATATAAGTGTTATTTTGTCTTTAGGTCAGTTTACAAGAGTTTAAAATCATATTTTTAACTTAGAACTTTTTCTAAGAGAGAAAATCATCCAAGAACTCACCTTTGATCACTCAAAATCATCTCCATGTGTATCAAACTTCATAAAGCATCATCTAGCTTCATCTAGGATGCTTTCTTGCATGGGTTTTCTTCTACACATGTGACTTGGTAAGTTGAACACCATTTTAATCCATTTTTGTGTTCTTCCTTAGCAAGAAATCTCAGTGATTACTTGTATGCATCTAGATTAGATTTTATATACAAGATTGAGATAATTGTGTTGATTGATCGAGTGTTGTATTGTGATAGCTATTGCATCTAGGATTGCTTTATCTTAAATAGCTAAGTCTACACATGACATGTAGACATATGATATATATGATTGATTATTGACATCTTTAATCCCTAGATAAGCATTTAGTGTAACATAGCATTATTTGCATCTTGAATATCATGATATTCACATAAGTTGTTGATCTCTTCTTTGTGAAGTGAAGCCTTGTGACTAAGTTGCTTAGTGCGCAAGCAAGTAGGTCTAGAATCGCTATGAAAAGCCTGTTGGGTAGTAGTGGTGGGTTAGTGACTGAGAATGGTTGAAGTCAACCTAGGTTGTAAACATCATTATAAGTAGTGGATTTGAAGACCGCGTGTGGCTAGCATAATAGCCCATGAGTTTTTCCCCATTGTGGGTTTCTCACGTAAATTAATCAACTTGCAATTTATTGTTTTCCACACTTAGTTTAGTTGGTTGTATTTTTGCTTACTTTGGGGTTTTTATTGAATATTAACTAATCAAGAAAAATCGGTAATTAACTTGATTAAAACATATGCACTCCTCTAGGTATATTTAGACACACTTATATTTGTTTCACTCTTCACATTTCATACTTGCACCTCATTGTTGGATTTTTATGTGTGATTGTGTGTCATATAATTCATTTCCTGTAGTGTATTCGGAAATGTCTGCACTTGTGTGATGTTTGACCTGAAGTCTCTTTCTTCTCTTGGATTGTCCCTTGGGCATATTGTTGTGTGTAAGCCTTTAGAGCCTGTTTTGGAGTTTGTGCACGGGTCTGCGCCTCTTCTCTAGCACTATGATACTCGTTTTTTGTGTCGTTACCAAATTGTGAATTCAAAAGATATTTATAAAGAAATTCCTATGCAATGTGCTATAAGTTTTGAAAACTAGTAAAGTGGTAAGCTAAAGATTCGTTCCAAAAGGATTAGGTTAGATTAATTGATTTGCGATCTAATCTAAGTTAGTCTAACTAATGTGCAAGAAAATAAATCATTGTAAGTTGGATAGTGTATGGTTTGAGAAACCATAAAACAATGCAAATAAAGTAAATGACAAGAAATTAAAGGAAATATGAATGGAGAGAGGAATCCAACAACCTAGATAAGAAAGTGGATTCAAACAATTAAGTGGAAACTAAGGAAATGATAGAGTAGCTAATGGACTTTGAGCAATTCATACATGGCTTCATTAATGTACGATCCACACAATCAAGGACCGATCTCATTTGGAAGTGTGTTTGGCCGTGGGTACTAAACCAAACAACTTTCCACCAAAATGTCTAACCGATTAAGGAGAGAGGGTCAAGGTGGGATCGGTTAGTGACGGTCAAAGGCCTAGGCAATTGCGGTTGATATACCCTCCAACAACCTATCATATTCACTATGTGCTACAATCAATTTAGTGTGTCAATAACTCAATTAATTTTATCATAAGTAAATCCTACAGTATATTGCAATCAACAAGTGTGTCAATAACTTAATCAATCACATAAAAGCAAGATCTAATTAAAAGGTAAATAAAACTATAACTGTGTAAACATAATATTCAAAGCTTTAACAAATACTCATTGTCCAAAAGTTTCTCAAATAATCCCCCTAGAATGGGGGTTTCATTACACATAATCACAAACAAAGAAAGGAAGTAAAATGTAGAGAAATAACCCATGAGTCTCTCTTGTAAGCTTGATCCTTCCTTGAGCTTCCTTATTGATCCTAGTGCCAAGATTGGATGATGAGGATATATCTAGATAGGTGGATTCAAATGGAAAGTGGCAAAGGAAATGAGTGTAGAAGATAGGTAGAAGGGAGTGATTTGGGTGAAGTAATCTAAATATTTGTTGATGAGATTGAGAGGAGAAATGGAGAGATTAGGAATGGTTGAAGAAAGAGAGACCTTTGGTATCTGTAAAAATGGTGTATTTATATGTTGTGGAGGCTAGGGTACAAAATAGGCATGAAAGGACAACATTACCCCTTTAAAATGGCTTGAAAACGTCCCCTTTGTTATGCTGGAGAGTGCAGTTCGCGGTTGGTTCGTAATTCCCTACATAGTGGATACTAAAATGTGTATAACTTCTTCTAGAATACTAAGAATGGAAATTTGCGAAAACCATTGGAAATTACACTTCCGGGGCTTTCCAAATATATGTAAACAGAAATGTGGTTCATTCGGAGGAGGGAGATATGACCCTTTGAAGTTGGAAGATCTACACACACTTTTTACAATTTCTGCCTTCACCTCTTTATCGCAGTGTCAGAATCGTGATACTTTAGCCGCGACATCACACCTTATTGTATTCTTAGATTTTCTCCTCTCTGTCACGATGTCTAGATAGCGACACATAAATCGTGACATGGCTTAGTGTTGAGTCGTTTGTTGCTTCCACGCGACCCGACAATGACAATCTTGCTATGTTTCCTCTTTTTCTCCTTTTTGTTCTCTTTGTACCAAATACTCCTCCATCTTTCATAAATGCCCATGTGGCATAAATATACCTGAAAACACTTTATTCATGACCACTCCTAAGGTGGCACTCGCAATCGTACGATGTCGGGAGTGTAGTACAATAAAAAGTAAAGTTCATTCCCACAAAGACTGAGTGATTGATTACCGAAATCGATTAACCAAATTGCTATTCAAGCAATCAATAAACGATGATTTTCATATTTAAATCCTACGATTAAACTAAATTAGACTACTCAAACAACTTTAAATTAATATGGTAAAATAATGACAAATGATGCAATCAGATGTAATAATAAGAGAAATTTTGCTAAGACTATACTCCACCCCACCCTCTCCTAATTAACCTGTAGACTCACTTGCATAACCAATTTGTGCATGTGTAATTTGTAGACTCATGCGCCCGATAATAACCTCTACTCTCGATTGAGTTATAGAGATCACATCCAAACACACCCAAGCCTATCTCTCGATTACCTCAGAATATATGTATAAATTCATTAAGAACCTTGGCACACTAAAAAAGAGCCCTATACTCTAGCCTCAGTAGGTCTACCTTACTAGACATGCATAGAGGATGTAAGATCCTTGATTTGTATTGGCTTGATTCCATTGCAAAACTCTCTATATTTGTAATAGTTGTTGCTTAGGTGATTCTTGGAGAAAAGAAGCTTCAAAGGTGAAGAAGCAACTTCTCATGCAAATATCGTCTTCAAGAGGAAAAGCGCGTACTTGGATGCTAAATTATAAAGATACTTCTTCCTCTTGCAAGGCGTAAGGCACACACACACAAATCAATTATATGTGTCCTTGCATTGTAGTGCAACATTTATATAGCACATTCACATGTTTTTACATGCTTATGCATTGAACACAAATTCTTATACATTATAGAATTGCATGTTCTAAGACTATGTCTAGGAAATGGCATACATGTGTGACATTGTGCTTATATGTTTACATTTTATTGTTTTTAGACTTGAACATGATCTCTTATGATTCTTTATTGAGTCCTAGTCAGTTTGGTTACTCATTCATTTGATTTCGAGTCTAAATGATGTAGATACGCTACTTTTCGTTCTCATTCATTGAGTTGTGTTCATCATCATTTTCTGAAATGAATTCTCGACTTTTTGTCAAAGTTTTGTAGTCTTCTTTGTGCGTGAGAGAGTCATGGTTCGTAATCTGAAAATGGATTCGAATTTGGAGTTCGGATGCCCTAATACCGCTGAAGAACGTGAGAGGAGCGCGAGGGAGCTTGCTTGGCCAAAGGCCAAGCAATGAGGACCATCTGTGCCACACGGCTAGAGTTCCTCTCTACCCACATGTGCCATATGCGAACCACACATGGCTGGTGATGTGACTCTTTTTGATTGGTCACCGAATCCCTCTATTCTCCATCTCTTTTCCCTCCATTTATATTCGAAAATTCTACAGAATTCTTCACAACTTTTGATTTCTTCTTTTGATCATATCTCTCTCATTTCAACTCCGAATCAAGTGATTCAGAATCCAAAAATGTTGGTCTTCAAGAGCGGAACAAGTTCTAAGCATTTTTAGAGTCAAAAGATATCTAGGTTTAACGCAGTCATCTGATTTCAATTCGTGGTTCATCTTTGTGCATGGTAATCATCTTCTCTACATTTTTCTTATGATCAACTTCATGGATCTACTTTATTGATTGATGAAAAATATTTAGAATGTCTTTGATTCCATTTTTAGACTTGTTTGATTGATTTTTGAGTTTATCCTTAGTGATTTCATATGAATATCTTTTTGATAAACTTGAAGAAAATTTTAAAAGAAAATTCGTGCAGAATTCTTCATGATTTTAGTTTCTCTCTCATAAGAACTCAAAATTGAGTGATCCAATGAAGAGAGCTACAAAACCCAAGCATTATTAGAGTCATTTGAGTTCGTGATTTTTCACAACAAGCAGTTTTCAGTCTGAGTCTTGACTTTTGCATGTGAAATTTCTTCTTCTCACTTTCTCTTTGATCATCTCTTTTAATCTTTCTAATTGATAGATGAAATGTGTTAAGAATGATGTTAGTTCATACTCTAGGGTTGTTTGATCAAACGTTAATTGAGTTTTAGATTTGTGATTTCTCTTGAACATATTTTAGCTAAACTTGATTGAACTTGAAATTGATTCTAGAAATGATATATATGATGTGTCTCATGATATTTTCTAGGTTTAATTTCATGATCTAAGAACTAAGATTTTTGTGTGATATATTGAATATTCATATCTTGTTCTCATTGATTCACATGCTTTGATTTCTAGGTACATTTGTGATTGTTTGTTGAAAGCATATCCTAGAATATCTCTAAGCATGTTCATAGAGCTTGAGTGATCATCTTGCTTTATTTGATTGTGATTTGCATCATTTGCATCACTTAGATCATTGCCTTGTGGAAAGGTTGAAGTCTCTTGCAAATTGAGTGAAGCTTTGTGTTGAGCAAAAGACTTGGCTAGGAATGAGTTCCGGATAGCCAAGCAAAAGTCTTATCAAGGAGTTTGGTACTCCAAATAGTTGAGCTAGGGGAGCTTGACTAGGATCCTTATGATCTAGATTGTTAAGCAAGGAAATCTTCCTAAAGGTTTGAGAGCCTTGGATAGAAAGTTGCTTCCTAGAGGTGTAGGACACACCTTGATAGGGAGTAGGCTAAGTGGTTCACTAGCCTGAGGGTAGATTAGGAGGTGATAGCTTAGGGTTGATATCATTGTGTTGATAGCCTTGAGTGTATAAGTCATTTTCATATAGTGGATTTACTTTGCCGGTGGTTGTGGTATCAAACCGTGAATATTTCTTTTCTGAGGTTTTACCACGTAAAAACTTTATGTCTCTTTTTCGCTTTAAGTTTCTTTATCTTCCATATTTCACATGTATTGATTCTTTTGCATATTGATGTTCACATGTATTGATTCATAAACAATTGTTAAAGCATATCAAGTGTTCATTTCATTCTTGTATTCCGTAATTTTTGAATATTTGAATAATTTAGGCCTATACCTGTTCACCCCCTAGCTCGAGGGTAGATTAGGAGATGATAGCTTAGGATAGATATCATTGTGTTGATAGCCTTGAGTGTATAAGTCATTTTCATATAGTGGATTTACTTTGCCGGTGGTTGTGATATCAACCCGTGGATATTTCCTTTTTGAGGTTTTACCACATAAAAACTTTGTCTCCTTTTCGCTTTAAGTTTCTTTATCTTCCATATTTCACATGTATTGATTCTTTTGTATATTGATGTTCACATGTATTGATTCATACTATACAATTGTTAAAGCATATCAAGTGTTCATTTCATTATTATATTCCGCAATTTTTGAATATTGGAAGAATTTGGGCCTATAACTATTTAACCACCCCCCCCCCCCCCCCCCCCCTCTTGTAGGTAAATTATACACTATTGTTTTAAGGGAATTTCAGAGGACATTTCATCAAACACGTTGTGTGCATCTTTGGTCAGTTCAACCCACACAACTAAAAATCATTCAAAATGAGATCAATCTAATGGAAGCATTAAATACTCAAAAACATCCATACAAATCACAAACACATGATGGATAAATTAGTGGTCTATATACATAAAGTCAATGGTTGGGTTTCATCAAGTCCTAACACTAGAAATTTAGCTCATACTACAAGAATAAAACATACAACATATATAATCAAATAAATACATGGCTCTATAATGAAAATGAAAGAGAAAGAGTTGTAGAGAAAAGTATGTGGAGAGCTTTCTCTTATTCCTTTACTCTTCTTCTCCTTCTATCTTCTTCAATTCCCTATTGCTCAAATAGATGAAGTCATGATGGATGTGGTGGATGTATAGGATTTTTAAGGAAATGTAGAATCTTGGTGGATTTATTTGGTAAGGAATGGTGATGTAAGATGAATATGGAAAGATGATGTCTTGGTGAATATTCTTGGGTAGGAAGTGGGTGTTTTGGTCTAAAAATATCAAAGGTTATATAGGGGAATGAATTAGGTCAGGGGTAAGGAAGTAAATTCTTGAATTTAACCATTTTTTAGGAAAAAAGGTGACCTTAGGGTGACCTAGAGGCGACCTAACATTGAAAACCCGAGAGGAAAGCGACCTTAGTTGAGGTCGCCCTTCTTTTCAACTTCGCGCACTGTTACAAAAACTGTCATAATTTCCGCTAGAGAACTCAGAATCACGTTCTGTAAAAGGCGTTGGAAAGTAGACTCATGGGGCTTTCTAGAAATAGGTTATATAAAAGATAGTTCGATCTGAGGAGGGAGATATAGCCCCTGAAATTTGAATGTTCAGCACGAAGATTTCCAATTTCAACCATTTAACCTTCGAAACTCTTCAATTATGCTCAACACCTTATTTTAGGGTATATAACCTATACAAAGCTCACAAAATGCATTATATACAAAAACATGCTAAAAACGAGTACAAAATCTAGGAAATGGGGACCTCAAATAGGTATGTAAATTGTCAGATCAATTCACACAATTAAATCACGGGATATTGCTCGAGAATAAGCACAAAAAGTCGGGAATGAGGCCAAAATCATGTACATTTTTGGTTCAATCACACTACTGGACCAACATATCACCATCGCATTTTGTCCAGTAGATATGCGCTAGTCATGCGCATGTCGACCAACACAACACCAGCGCAACTCGACCAGAGGATCAGTGCTGGTCATGTGCTACTTGACCAACACTACATCTGCGCAAGTTGAGCAGAGGAACTGTGCTGGTCGTGCATTTCTCGACCATCGCCACACCAACGCACAATACGTTTTCTAGTCTTTTTTTCAAAACGTCATAGTTTCGCTTTGCCCTATTATTTATGTTCTCTCTTCTTCCTAGCTCGTCTTTGTGAGCCCAAAATCAAATTTAAGAGAGAGAAAACAATCCTCTAAAGAGAGAGGCTCCCAAGAACTCATCTTTGCTCATCCAAACCCATTTTCATGTGCATCAAGCATCATCTAGCTTCATCTAGGTTGTGTTCTATCATAGGTCTTCTTCAACACACATGACTTGGTAAGTAGAACATCATCTTCATCTCTTTTAGTGTTCTTATTTAACAAGAAATCTCTTTTATGACTTGTTTGCATCTAGATTAAGTTTTTATCTACAAGTTGAGATTTTTGTGTTGATTGTTGGGTTTTGTATTGTAATAGCTATTGCATCTAGGTTTGCATTTATTTTATATAGCTAAGTTATATGTATGACATATAGCAACGTGATATCTAGGATTGTTTGACATGTTCATCCATGGATAGATAAGTATTAAATGTGTTGACCTAACATTTATGCATTTAGAATACTCTTGATATTCACATGGGTTGTTATCTCTTCTTTGAGTGTTAAGCTTTGTGACTAAGTGGATTAGTGCACTGACCACTCCTAAAGTGACACTCGCAATCGTACAAGGTCGGGCGTGTCGTATACTAACAAGTAAAGTTCGTTCCTATGAAGACTGAGTGATTGATTATCGAAATCGATTAACCAAATTGCTATTCAAACAATCAATAAAATATGGTTTTCATAATTAAATTCTACAAATAAGCTAAATTATACTACTCAACGGTTTGAAACCAAAATGGTAAAATTATGACAAACAAAGAAATCGAATGCAACAATATGAGATAGTATGATAAGACTAGAATCCACCTCACCCTCTCCTATTTAAGCCCTAGACTCACCTAAATACCTAATTTGTGCATATGTAAATTGTAGACACGTGTGCCCGATAATAATCTCTACTCTCGGTCGAGTTATAGAGATTACACCCAAACATACCCAAAGCCTATCTCTCGATGACCCCAGAATATATGTATGAATTAATTAAGAACTTTGGTATACTCAAAAGAGCCCTATACACTAGCCTCAAGTAGGTTTACCTTACTAGACATGCATAGAGGACATTCCATCAAACACGGTGTATGTGTCTTCGATCGGTTCATAACACACAACAACAAATCATTCAAAAGAAGATTAATCTAATGAAAGCATTAAATACTCAAAAACATCTATACAAAACACAAGCACACATAGATAAATTCGGTGGTCTATATATATAATAAAATCAAGGGTTGGGTTTCATCAAGCCTTAACACTAGAAATTTAACTCATGTTACAAGATAAAGCCATATAACATATATAAGCAAATAAATACATGGCTCTACAATAAAAATGAAAGAGAAAGAGTTGAGAGAAAACTATGAGGAGAACTTTCTCTTCTTCTTGGCACTTCTTCTCCTTCGATGATTCTTTAGCTCTCTTTTTCCCAAAAACAAGAAGTGATGATGGATGTGGTCAAAAGATGTGGTGGATGTGTAGAATTTTAGGAAGGTAATGGTGATTTAAGAGGAATATCTCAAGATTGTGTCTTGGTGAATATTCTTGGGTAAAGAGTTGATTTTTTAGGTCATAAAATATCAAAAGGTTATATAGGGAAATGAATTAGGTCAAGGGCAAGGAGATAAATTCATGAAATTTAACATTTTCTGGGCAAAAAGGCGACCTTAGGGTGACCTGGAGATTCTATGGTCAAAAAAAGAGTAGCACACCCGAGAGGAAAGCAACCTTGGGGTGACCTTGGTTGAGGTCGCCATGAGGCTTTCTTTTTTTCAGCTTTGTGCACCGTTACGAAAACGGTCATAACTGTAGGGAAAAATATACCATAAAAGTACACGCAGCGGAAGCGAGACTAAAAAAATAGGTTTAGTAGCTTTTAAAAAAATTTCCTTTTATGAACCTTAAACCCTTTTAATCAATTAAAGATATATAATATATAACAAAAGAAGAATACCTTTTGTCGCGTGATCCGATTGACTTACGTCGATGGTAATCCGCAAGATCTTCAATCCTAGCACGAACGTGGATCACCTAGGAGCGTGGTCTCCCTTTTCTTTGAATTGCAAGCCTGTGATTGGATAAAACAAACTTTTCTCTTATTCGTTAGTCACAAAAACAATCAAAAGAAACCTAAGATTATTCCGGTCACTTTTGAGTTCTCAATCTTATGATCGAAACTCGCGTGAACCTTGATCGATGTAGTATACACAAGCTTATTGATGAATAAGCAAATAGTATACCATCAAAGAATAATCTATGTCTCTTTTTGTTTTAGTAGAATAAAAGCTCTCTATCTATGAGTTGAGAAGAAGAAGAAAATAAAATTATGCACCCCCAAACCCTAGTGGCCGAAAATTATAAGTCCACTTATATATATGGCAAAATTTTCTTTCTTCCTTTTTACTAGGGTGGCCGAATTCTCTAGCCAAAAGGGACTAGGGTTGCCGCAATCCTCAAACAAAAAGGAGTTTGTATTGCACCCTAATTCCTATTTAGTTTAAGACTTCCAAACCCTAATCAAACTCATAAATCTTTTATTCTTTTATTTGACTAAAATAAAAAGACTTCTTATTTGATTAAATAAATAAAATTAATTATTTATTTCCTTGTCAAACAAGTCTTTTAATTTAAGTATACTACTACCAATAGTATACCAATAGGAATCATATTTCCTAATCAGAAAAGATTTGTTTCTTAATTAAACAATTAATTAATAAATTAATTAATTCTTATTTAATTAAACAATGAAAACAAAATAATATATAAGGTTAATTAATCACCTTACCGCCCCATATAAAAATATTGGGCCAAATATTATTTTCCTATTTCATTTAATCCATAGGACTTTAAATAAAAAGCCCACATGTGAACTAGACTCATTCTTACTAAAAGAAACAAGCCCACATGTCATCCATTAATATATAAATATAATTGAGCAGCCCATTACATAAATAATGTGCAAATTATATTCTTAATATATTCAATGCAATTCTAGATGGACCATAAATTGGTCCGGTAGAATATATCAAGTGATCCATGCAAGTCCGTGTGGATTGGGGATCTTGGCGGGCTATCTAAATTTAAGCTTCAATAGACATAACCTAATCACAATCAACAAATGATTCACTTAGGTCCGATCCATTAATTTTAACTCATTCCACTAAAGAGCTAAAATTGAACTCTTAAATAAAGACAGAAAAGGAAGATGTTTCCTCATTCATACCCTAGACAATCATATTGGAGATAGTGTATCCTCGTGATTAATATCAGTAATCGCCAAGAGTTCATAGACCGCCTATAACTCTCCAAGTTACCATATTTACTCATATGACCACGTTTTGAACTTGGATATTTTGACTTGTCCAAAAGCCATGTTTTCAATAGACACTATCGAAAACTCAACGTTGAGATTTAATATCCAATTACCTCAAAACATCCATATGATGATATTATACTCTCATTCGATAAATGGAGCCACGATGTCCATATCTATAAATGAAGTCCTCTACCGATTAACAAATGAATATCACCAAACTATCGAGGATAGACTATGCGATATAATCGTACTCATTGATAACTCAAATGATATCACTTACAACCATAAGTCCATCATTTATCTCAGGATTAAGATAGACTCTCCGATTGTCCTGATAATGAAAATACTTTTATCTAATAAAGTATTTCATTGTGATCCAGTTCAATGCACCCAATGCACTAAATTCTTTTGCTCGAAGACACTCCGATGATTTTAGACTCATCATATCTCATTTGATCCCACTCAAATGCTAGCAAAAGAATTCTACAACTTTAACAAGATAAAGGTGCCCAACCTTTAACTTAAGTTGTGAACAATATTCAAGACTAACTAAAGAATTGTGTCTACCACATACATATCCAGATGTACGAACAATTCTTCTTTTCTCATAGTCTTTAGACCTTATGATTATTTACTTTGACAATTATTAAACTATAAATGCTATAAGATTTGTTTAAACCAGAAATCACTTTATTAATATGAAAAAGATTGTTAATTACAATATTACACTCTTGCTATTGAGCATAATCCTAACAATAACTTTCTCTAGAGAATTTGGAATCGCTTCTGTAAAAAGTGTTAGAAAGTAGACATTTGGGGCTTTCCAGAAATAGGTTATATGAAATGCATTTCAATCTGCAGAGGGAGATATGACCTCCGAAAGTTGAATGTTCTGTACAAAGATTTCCAATTTCAACCCTTTAACCTCCAAAACTCTTCAATTAAGCTCAAACACCTTATTTCAGGGCATATAACCATTGCAAAGCTCACAAAACACATTATATACAAAAACACACTCGAAAATGAGCACAAAAGCTAGGGCATAGGGACCTCAAACAAGTATGAAAATCGTCCAATCATGCACAAGTCTTTGGTCTATAATCACTATTAAAGGCCCGCTGGGTAGAGTGGAAGGGTTAGTGACAAAGAATGGTTTGGTTTGAGGTCAACCTAGGTTGTAAACTTTCATTCAATTAGTGTATTTGAGGATCGTGTGTGGCTAGCATAATAGCCTGTGAGTTTTGCCCAGTTGGAAGGTTTCTCACGTAAATCAATTGACGTGTAATTTATTGTTTTTCACAATTTATATTGTCAATTGTTTGCTTGTTTTTCTCTTTTTTTTTTTTTTTTATAGATATTTTTTAATATTGACTAATCAAGAAAATTTGGTAATTAACTTGATTAAAACCTATTCACCCCCTTCCCCACCAGGTTAATTTAGACACACTTTATATATTTTCAATTGGTATCATAATGGGTTCCTAAACTTAAATAAGAGATCCTTGCTTTATGTGTGTCTTACATTTGTGTGTTTTTGATTATTACATACATTTGCATTCATCTCATTCATACACATAAACACTATGAGTGGAAATGGTTGTGGAAACGAGGGAACTTCAAGCGCAAGACCCCCTTTGCTCACCAAGGTGAACTATGATTACAAAATCCCAGCAAACTTAATGACATAAATAAGACTTGCGCCAAACTTTTCAGGTGATAAGGCAGAACCAAATGAGACTAAACCCCGTAAAGTGTGCTTTCGGGGTAGCAGCAGGGAAGTTTTTGGGATTCATGGTGCACGAAAGAGGGATCGAGGCCAATCCCGAGAAGATCAAAGCCATCCTAGATCTTAAGTCCCTTACAACTCTTAAGCAAGCACAATGGTTAACTGGCTGGATAGCAGCATTGAATCGGTTCATATCCTGCTCCACTAATAAGTGCCTTCCTTTTTACAGAGTAATCAAGTAGGGAAAGAAGATGAAGTGGGACGAGCAAAGTGAACAAGCTTTCCAAGCTTTGAGGGAGTATTTAGCTAGCCCGCCTTTGTTGGTAAGACCTACCCCGAGGGAGGAGCTCCTACTCTATTTAGCAGTTTCAGAAGCTGCTACGAGCAGAGCCTTAGTAAATGAATGCAATGACGGGGTACAGATGCCGATTTATTACATGAGCCGTGCTTTCACCAAATCTGAGAAAAACTACACTCCCCTAGAAAAGCTCGTTTATGCCTTAGTAACTACAGCCAGAAAGCTTCAGCCCTACTTTCAAACACACACCATCGTGGTAGTCACTAACCAACCCTTACGACAATTCCTTCAGAGACCAGATGTATTAGGCAAGTTGGTCTTATGGGCCTTAGAGCTCACCTAGTTTGACATCAAATACAAGGTAAGAACCACGATCAAAGCCCAAACCCTAGCTGACTTAATAGTGGAGTTTAACACGACTCTAGACCCGGATACTTTAGCAGACCCGGGTCCGAATCCTACCAATCCAGAATGGCCTAAAGTTAGCAAGATCTGGGTTCTATACATTGATGGGGCATCAAGTCAATCTGGATGCAGAGCAAGAATCATCTTAACTAATCCTGAGGGGGTCGAGTGCAGTCACTGTTTCAAATTTGAGTTTAGAACCACTAATAATGAAGCATAATATGAAGCTTTACTAGCAGGAATGAAAGTAGCAGAAGCCCTAGGGTCTTATTTCATCCTAATCAAGAGCGACTCTCAATTGGTGGTTAATCATGTGTCGGGAGTGTACCAGGCAAAAGGTGACAACATGGCAGCATATCTGGCTAAGGTCAGAGAAGCAATGGGGAGATTCAAAGGCGTGAGGATAGAATAAGTGCCTAGAGAGAAGAACCATCGTGCGGCTGTCCTGGCCAAAATTGCAGTAGCTGAAGGACACGCCCTACCAAAAGGGGTACCGCTCCAGCTAATACCTCGTTCTAGCATAGCCAAGGGCGTAAAGGTTCACCCGGTCAACCATTTCCCTTGTTGGATAGACCTGATAGTGGATTACTTTCAAAGTGACATTCTCCCTACATACCCAGATCGAGCACACAAGCTAAAGAGAACTGCTACTCGATACTGCCTTGTAGATGGATACCTTTATCATAAGGGGAAGTCCTTTCCACTATTAAGATGCCTACATCCAGACGATGCACACTGGGCACTTAACGAGGTACACTCTGGGGATTGTACCATGCATCAAGAGAGACACTTGCATACCACGTACTTAGAATGGGTTATTTTTGGCCAACTATACATCAGGATGCAAAGCTGGTTGCACGATCCTGTGAAGCTTGTCAGAAGACAGCAAACCTCCATCATCTTCTTCCGGAAAGGCTCTCCTCTATCAGTACTCCATACCCATTAGCAATCTGGGGACTGAATCTAATCGGGCCACTCCCTACTGCACCTGGCCAAGCTAATCATGCAGTAATGGCAATAAACTACTTTACCCAATGGGTAGAAGCTAAGGCTTTTACCCGGATAACTAAAGAAAAGACCACCAGCTTTGTCAAGGAGAACATCGTTTGCCACTTCGGTACCCCGATAGCCATTATAACTGATATGGGAAAGCAATTTGACAACGCTAATTTTAGGGATAATATTGATCTCCATTTTGCATCGGTAGCCCATCCTCAAACTAACGGGCTAGTTGAGGCCACCAATAAGACCATTAAGAAGCTCCTGAAGAAAAAACTCTAACAGAAGAAAGGTTTGTGGATTGAAGAATTACCCAACGTATTATGGGCATACAGGACAACCAAGAGGACTGCAACAAGGGAAACCCTTTACTCTCTGGTATTCGGGACTGAAGCGGTTCTGTCTATCAAGCACAAGCTTATATCTTTCAAGGTCCAACATTACGAACCCAGAGATAATGAGACCAAGTTAAGGGCAAACCTGACAAGTGCCTTCCTTTTTTCAAAGTAATTAAACCAGTTCATATCCCGCTCCACTGACAAGTGCCTTCCTTTTTTCAAAGTAATTAAGTAAGGAAAAAAGATGAAGTGGGACGAGCAAAGCGAACAGGCCTTCCAAGCTATGAGAGAGTACTTGGCTAGCCTACCTATACTGGTGAAACCCAACCCAGGGAAGGAACTCCTACTCTATTTGGCAGTTTCGGAAGCTGCTACTAGCACAGCCTTAATGAAGGAGTGCAATGACGGGGTACAAAGGCCGGTTTACTATGTGAGCCGTGATTTAACCAAATCTGAGAAAAACTACACCCCTTGGATCCAGGTTAGCCTTTAACTTGGTCTCATTATCGCCGGGTTCGTAATGTTGGACCTTGAAAGATATAAGCCTGTGCTCGATAGGCAGAACCGCTTCAGTCCCGAACACCAGCGAGTAAGGGGTTTCCCCTGTTGCAGTCCTTCTAGTTGTCATGTATGCCTATAATACGTTGGGTAATTCTGCAACCCACAAACCTTTCTTCTGTTGGAGTTTTTTCTTCAGGAGCTTCTTAATGGTCTTGTTTGTGGCCTCAACTAGCCCGTTAGTCTGAGGATAGGCTACCGATGCAAAATGGAGATAAATATTCCGGTCTTCACAGAAATCCCTAAAGTTAGCATTGTCAAATTGCTCTCCCAGATAAATTATAATGGCCATTGAGGTACCGAAGCGGCAAACGATGTTCTCCTTGACAAAGCTGGTTGTCTTTTCTTCAGTTATCAAGGTAAAAGCCTTAACTTCTACCCACCGGATAAAGTAGTCTATTGCCACTACTATATGATTAGCCTAGCCAGGTGTAGTAAGGAATGGCCCGATTAGATCCAGTCCCCAATTACAAATGGGTATGGGGTACTGATGGAAGAGAGCCTTTTCGGAGGAAGATGATGGAGGTTTGCTGTCTTCTGATAAGCTTCGCAGGATCGTGCAAACAGCTTTGCATCCTGATGTATAGTCGGCCAAAAATAACCCATTCTAAGTATCTGGTATGCAAGTGTCCCACCTGATGCATGGTTACCACAATCCCCAGAGTGTACATCGTTGAGTGCCCAGTGTGCATCATCTGGATGTAGGCATTTTAATAGTGGAAGGGACTTCCCCTTACGATAAAGGTATCCGTCTACAAGGCAGTATCGAGTAGCAGTTCTCTTTAGCTTGGGTGCTCGATCTGGGTATACAGAGAGAATGTCACTTTGAAGGTAATCCACTATTGGGTCCATCCAACAAGGGAGATGGTTAACCAGGTAAACCTCTGCGCCCTTGGCTATGCTAGAACGGGGTATTAGCTAGAGCGGTACCCCTCTTAGTAGGGCGTGTCCTTCACCTGCTGCAATCTTGGCCAGGACGTCCGCACGATAGTTCTTCTCTCTAGGCACTTGTTCCATCCTCACGCCTTTGAATCTCCCCATTGCTTCTCTGACCTTAGCCAGATATGCTGCCATGTTGCCACCTTTTGCCTGGTACACTCCCAACACCTGATTAACCACCAATTGAGAGTCGCTCTTGATTAGGAGGAAATCAGCCCCTAGGGCCTCTGCTACTCCTATTCTTGCTAGTAAAGCTTTATATTCTGCTTCATTATTAGTGGTTCTGAACTCAAATCTTAAATAGTGACTGCACTCGACCCCCTCAAGGTCAGTTAAGATGATTCCTGCTCCGCATCTAGATTGACTTGATCCCCCATCAATGTATAGAACCCAAGTCTTGCTATCTTTGGGCCATTCTGGATTGGCGGGATCCAGACCAGGGTTTGCTGAACTATCTGGGTCTGGAGTCGTGCTAAACTCCACTATGAAGTCGGCCAGGGTTTGGGCTTTGATCGTGGTTCTCGCCTTGTATTTGATATCAAATTAGGTGAGCTCTAAGGCCTATAAGACCAACCTACCTAATACATCTGGTCTTTGGAGGAATTGTCGCAAGGGTTAGTTAGTGACTACCACGATGGTGTGTGCTTGAAAGTAGGGACAGAGCTTTCTGGCTGTAGTTACCAAGGCATAAGCGAGCTTCTCTAGGGGAGTGTAGTTCTTCTCAGATTTAGTGAAAGCATGGCTCAAGTAATAAACTGGCCTCTGTACCCCGTCATTGTATTCCTTTACTAAGGCTCTGCTCGTAGCAGCTTCTGAAACTACCAAATAGAATATGAGCTCCTCCCCCGGGGTAGGTCTTACCAATAAAGGCGGGCTAGCTAAATACTCCCTTAAAGCTTGGAAAGCTTGTTCACTTTGCTTGTCCCACTTCATCTTCTTTCCCTGCTTGATTACTTTGAAAAAAGGAAGGCATTTATCAGTGAAGCGGGATATGAACCGGTTTAATGCTGCTATCCGGCCAGTTAACCCTTGTGCATGCTTGAGAGTTGTAGGGGACTTGAGATCTAGGATGGCTTTGATCTTTTCGGGATTGGCCTCGATCCCTCTTTTGTGCACCATGAATGCCAGAAACTTCCCCGTTGCTACCCTGAAAGCACACTTTATGGGGTTTAGTCTTATCTGGTTCTGCCTTATCACTTGAAAAGTTTGGTGCAAGTCTTCTGTATATCGTTCAGTCTGCTGGGATTTTTTAATCATATCATCTATATATACCTCCATAGATTTTCCTATATGCTCCTTGAACAATTTATTCACCATGCGCTGGTACGTAGCCCCGTGCATTTTTAAGACCGAATGACATTACCTTATAACAGTAAAGGCCCTGCCCGGTGATAAAGCTGGTCTTGTCTTGAGCTGAGGGGTGCATCATGATCTGGTGGTACCCTGAGAAAGTGTCCATAAAACTTAAGAGTTTATTCCCAGTGGTGGAGTCAATCAGCTGATCTATCTTGGGTAGGGGGAAGCTGTCTTTAGGGTAAGCTCGATTGAAGTTGGCATAATCCACACACATTCGCCATTTCCCATTTGGCTTGGTCACTATGACTACATTGGTGATCCATTCGGGGTACTATGATTCCCTGATGAACTCGACCTTTAGAAGCTTGTTTATTTCTTCCTATACTGTGGCATTCCGTTCAGCGTTGAGATGCCTTCGCTTCTGTTTTATTGGCTTGAAGGCGGCATCTACTGCCAACCTATGAGTGGCCAAGCCTAAGGGGATTCTCGGCATCTCTTCATGGCTTCAAGCAAAGATATCGTTGTATTCTCTGAGGAGCTCTACTAAGTCCCTCTTGATTTTGTGATTTAGTCCCCCTCAAACTTTCACTACCTTAGTTGGATCATCTTCCCTGATTGGCACTTCTTCTAATTGATCCGCGGGATGCCCACTGACCCATCCCTGCTCTTTTTCCTCTAGTTCTTCTATAATTATGTCTGGTACCTCTCCGTCTTCCAAGACATAATGATCCTGCTCCGGCGTTCCTTGGCTTGGTTCACCTATCACTTATGCACACTGTTTAGCAAGCGCAGCGAGATTAGTAAACACCGCGTAGTAGTTATGGGCTGCCTATTGATCCCCCCTGATTTCTCCTACTTCTGTTCCTACTAGGAATTTCAAGACGTTGTGGTAGATGTATAATACCCCTTAATCCCTGATAGGAATGGTCTACCCAGAATTGCATTGTAAACAGACGGGGTATCTACCACGATGAACTCTGTCATCATGTTCTGCTGTAGAGGAGCTTCTCCAACTATCAGGGGTAGAATTTTCGATCCCATCGGCATAATAGAATCCCCTGTGAACCCGTATAAAGGCGAGGTGCAGCTGTTGTAACATGAATTCTTCAAGTTGAGTTGCTCATGTGCTCTCTTGAACAGGATGTCAACACTGCTTCATGTATCGATCAGGATGCAGTAAACCTAGCAATTGGTGATTTGTACCGAAATTACCATGGGATCATCATGGGGTTGAACTGTATTGTAGATATCTTCCTCTGTGAAAACAATCCTGGTGAAGCAAGATGAATCTTAGGATCCATTGCTGATTTTGAGTACCCCATGACCGGTATTGAGCCTGGGTATCTTCCTGGTGCGGTTCTTTCTTGAATTATTGGAAATTCCAGCCAAGGTAGGGCCTCCACTAATGGTGTGAATCACCTGGATCTGTTGCATCAAATCCTTCTCCCCATCCCTCCGACTTTCTGCTGCCTCTTGCATCTCGCTCTATACCTGCTTCCTCTCTTTGATGTTGTCTCATACCTGCTGCAAGAATTCAGCCAAAAGGCCTCCCCTTACGAATCCTTCGATCTGGTTACGGAGGCTGTAGCACTCAGATGTGTTGTGTCCCACATCCTCGTGGAAGTCGCAGTACTTATAACAGTTCCTTCTATCAAATGGGGCTTTCATGGGACTCGGCTTCCGAAGTAGGCCCTTATCTCGGATAGCGAGGTAAATGTCGCGAAGCGCGTGTTGAAGGGGGTATAGTGGTTTTATCCGTCTTCCTCCCCTACTATCCGGGCTACTTCCTTTAAAGGGGGCAGCTCTGAGAGGTGTTCTTCTGGCCGAGTACCATTCCTGGTACGAAGGAAGATGAGATGGTCGATAGGTTGATCGGTTTAGGGGCTAGTTCTGGAATCTTTTGGCTGGTGCGCGCTTCAAAACCTCCTTCTTATGACTTGGTGCTAATCGGGCTTCATCATGCTCGACCTTGATCCGGAGTTGTTCTTCTATATTTACTTGTTCCAGAGCCCGATTGTAGGCTTCCTAATAAATCTCTAGTGGATGTTTAGCGAATGACCAGAATAATTTACCAGCCCACAGGTTTCTCCGAAAGTTCGCCAATGTCTCCTTCTTGTCGAACACACCCATTTGGATAACCTCCTTATGGAATTTTTCCACATAGGATCTCAAGGTTTCGCCCTACTCCTAGATCATATATTGAAGCAAAATAGGGTCCTTGGGACAAAGCTTGATTCCCTGAAACTGTGCACAAAAGGCCGCAGTAAGTTTAGAAAAGGAATCAACACTACCTGATGGTAATTTCTTGAACCATGTCTTAGCACAGTCGGTCAAAGTCGAAGGGAACATCCTACACATAGCTGATCGGGTTGCATTTTGGACTTCCATTTGGTGGATGAAGCTCTCCAGGTAGCTAACGGGGTCTTCTGTTCTGGAGTACTTTTCAACGTGCATCCTAAACTTGGGGGGTAATTCTGCCTCCCTGATTCTCCTAGAGAAGGGTGCATTCATTGTAGGGAAAAAATATACCCGCAGCGGAAGGGAGACTAAAAAAAAAATGGTTTAGTAGCTTTTAAAATTTTTTTCCTTTTTATGAACCTTAAACCCTTTTGATTAATTAAAGATATATAATTAAGAACAAAAGATGAATACCTCTTGTTGCGTGATCCGATTGACTTACGTCAATGGTAATCCGCAAGATCTTCAATCCTAGCACGAACGTGGATCACCTAGGAGCGTGGTCTCCCTCTTCTTTGAATTGCAAGCCTGTGATTGGATAAAACAAACTTTTTTCCGATTCGTTAGTCACAAAAACAATCTAAAGAAACCTAAGATTATTCCGGTCACTTTTGAGTTCTCAATCTTGTGATCGAAACTCGCGTGAACCTTAATCGATGTAGTATTCACAAGCTCATTGAAGAATAAGCAAAAAGAATACCATTAAAGAATAATCTATGTTTCCTTTTGTTTTTAGTAGAATAAAATCTCTCTATCTATGAGTTGAGAAGAAGAAGAAAAAATAAAATTTCTGCAACAAAAAACCTTATGGCCGAAATTCTCTTCTTTTCCTTTTAAGGGTGGCCGAATTCTTTCACCAAAAAGGACTAGGGTTGCCGCAATTTTTACTCCAAAAAGATAGGAGTTTTAGTTGCACCCTAATTCACTTTTTAAAGGGTTCAAACCCTAATCCAACTCATAAATCTTTTATTCCTTATTTGACTAAAATAAAAAGACTTCTTATTTAATTAAATAAATAAAATTAATTATTTATTTCCTTGTCAAACAAGTCTTTTAATTTAAGTACACTACTACCAATAGTATACCAATAGGAATCATATTTCCTAATCAGAAAAGATTTGTTTCTTAATTAAACAATTAATTAATAAATTAATTAATTCTTATTTAATTAAACAATGAAAACAAAATAATATTTAAGGCTATTATAGCACCTTGCCGCCCCATATAATATATTGGGCCAAATATTATTTTTCTTATTTCATTTAATCCATAGGACTTTAAATAAAAAGCCCACGTGTGAACTAGACCCATTCTTACTAAAAGAAACAAGCCCACATGTCATCCATTAATATATAAATATAATTTAGCAGCCCATTACATAAATAATGTGCAAATTATATTCTTAATATATTAAATGCAATTCTAGATGGACCCTAAATTGGTCCGGTAGAATATATCAAGTGATCCATGCAAGTCCGTGTGGATTGGGGATCTTGGCGGGCTATCTAAATTTAAGCTTCAATAGACATAACCTAATCACAATCAACAAATGATTCACTTAGGTCCGATCCATTAATTTTAACTCATTCCACTAAAGAGCTAAAATTGAACTCTTAAATAAAGACAGAAAAGGAAGATGTTTCCTCATTCATACCCTAGACAATCATATTGGAGATAGTGTATCCTCGTAATTAATATCAGTAATCGCCAAGAGTTCATAGACCGCCTATAACTCTCCAAGTTACCATATTTACTCATATGACCACGTTTTGAACTTGGATATTTTGACTTGTCCAAAAGCCATGTTTTCAATAGACACTATCGAAAACTCAACGTTGAGATTTAATATCCAATTACCTCAAAACATCCATATGATGATATTATACTCTCATTTGATAAATGGAGCCACGATGTCCATATCTATAAATGAAGTTCTCTATCGATTAACAAATGAATATCACCAAATTATCGAGGATAGACTATGCGATATAATCGTACTCATTGATAACTCAAATGATATCACTTGCAACCATAAGTCCATCATTTATCTCAGGATTAAGATAGACTCTCTGATTGTCCTGATAAAGAAATTACTTTTATCTACTGACGGTTATAGATAAAGTATTTCATTGTGATCCTGTTCAATGCACCCAGTGCACTAGATTCTTTTGCTCGAAGACACTTCGATGATTTTAGACTCATCATATCTCATTTGATCCCACTCAAATGCTAGCAAAAGAATTCTACAACTTTAACAAGATAAAGGTGCCCAACCTTTAACTTAAGTTGTGAACAATATTCAAGACTAACTAAAGAATTGTGTCTACCACATACATATCCAGATGTACGAACAATTCTTCTTTTCTCACAGTCTTTAGACCTTATGATTATTTACTTTGACAATTATTAAACTATAAATGCTATAAGATTTGTTTAAACCAGAAATCACTTTATTAATATGAAAAAGATTGTTAATTACAATATTACACTCTTGCTATTGAGCATAATCCTAACATTCATCTCTCCCAGAGGATTCTTCCGTGTCGCTTGGTGCTTTCCCTTCTTCAATTCCTCAAGCTCTTTTACCATCTTGGCCATCTGATCTTACAAGCGCTTGGATTTCTTGTTCTCAGATCGGGTTACCAAACCTTCCTCGTCTGAGGTTTCTGAATTGATGGCCACTTCCTTCCGCTTAGCTTTCTGATGTTTCATTATAGGGCTTCCTCTGGATCTGACACTTCCCTCTGAATCGAGCTACGAATTTTTCTCTTTTGCCCTGGGCTTTGTTGAGGGTTGGGCCCCCTAGGAGGAATCTCAATGGCGGATTTCACTAATCTGGGTCTGAGATCCACTTGACGGACTGGGATTGGGAGAGGTGGTCCCAGTCGGTCAAACACTGGTACACGGGTACCTGGGCTAATATCTCCTAAGAGCCCAACTGCTTCGAAGGGAATTCCCTATGCTATTATCCGGAGACGGATAGCTTCTATATAGGCTGCTGCTTGCTGCTCTAGGGCACTCCGATCGATTTCATGACCAACCGGGTCTCGGGGTATAAGGCCCACGGTTGGAGGGGGTGCTGGTGCCAGATTTTCATTCTTGGATCCTCTACCCCGCCTTTGAGCTCTTTCGGTGGAAGCGAGGGACTAGGGTCCTGATGGATCGGGATGAACCTGAGAGGATCGAAGTCTCATTCTGAAGATCTTTGGGTAGAACTAGGTTGTTTTAAGTGATTGGTTGGGAAGGTAGTTCTCCACAGACGGTGTCAAAAGTGTTACCGAAAAATCGTCATTGGGTGAATTTTCAAATAACAACTTTAAGGACCGAGATTAGGGTAGATCCCGGTTGGAGGGGTATCTAGTGGTTTGATACCTATAATGCTCTTATTAATGCAAACAAGATTGTAACACAAGGAATCGACTGAAATAACCAGATTTTTTATTGATGATATTGTTTATAGCATTGATACATTGGGTATTTCTTCTATCTATGGTAATGGTCAGAAATTTCAGCTGGTGGAGGAGATGGCGGTGGTGTTCTTGTGCATGTCGATAAGTAGAAAAAGCTGAAGGGTTTTAGGGTTTTTTTAAGAACCCATTTTGGATCTCCTTCCTGTAGATTATAATGTCATATATATAGGTCACATTGTTTGCTATGCACTCCTATAATTTTGGTCTAGGGTTTCGGTAATTATGGGACCTTCCTTTGGCGATCGACGAGATTATCGCGGGATTTGATCCCTAGAATCAAGTGATTCTTTCCTAGAAAGATTTTGATCGAGTTGACTCCTTATTCGAATGGAACTTTCAATTGGCGGGAAGAAGTCTACCTTCTTTGCTTGGCTAAACGATGACATTTCAGTATCTTCCTTGGAGTTTTGACCCGGTCCTCTAGGTGTGCAAGCCTTGCCTTTGTAAATTCTTCGTCGGGTACCTTAACTATCGGATAAGCTGATTCTTGAGGGTGTCTGAGTTTCTGAGTACCCCGCAACCCATTAGTTTTTGTGATTTCTACGGGTTACTTAGTCATCTGAGAATCAGGATACCAATTGAGGCAGCAGCGGGATACCTAACTGATGCAGCAACGGGATACCTAGCTGATGTAGTAGCGGGCGGGATACCTGGATGATGCAGTAACATGATACTACATGAAGAACTCTGCATCATGATACATGGTGGAGCTCCATATCGGGATACTTAGGTAAAGCTCCGCATCGGGATACTGTCAAGCATATGTGTAGTTAGGAAACTGCTAGCCTTGGTTCTTCTGGTGGAGGTGTGTATCCGAATTGATTTAGATCTCTCTCTCGAAGTAGCCGGATGGTACCCCGAAAAATTATTTCTCCCTTACATTTGGGTGGAAAATTCTTTTTTAGTCCTTTACCAATTTTGGCGGTTAACAGGTCCTTTGCCAATTTTAGCTGTTAACAAGATGTTGTATCCTTTACGTTTGGTCATAAGCTTAAGTTGGATGATACTTGTTTAGACCTTTGGCAGGAGATGATAAGGGTTGTCTTTAGCACTCAATTAAATGCTCTCTGGCGAGCTTCTATCATCACGGTTTCTTGGGTGGTGTGGTTTCTCCGAAATCAAGCTACATTTTAGGGTGGCAAGCCTATTTTTGTCAATACTCTTTCCTTGATTTGACATTCCGTTCATGAGGCAGACTCCCTTTAGTTTGGCACCATGAAGAATCTAGTAGATGAGCTTCAGACTCTTCAGCGGCTTTATGACTTTGGTCATCCTTCCAAGGCTCCTCGTATTGTAGAGGTTAACTGGTGCCTCCCCTGCTAGGTTGTCTTAAGGTTATCACGGACAAGGTTGTTTTTGGTAGTCCTGGTCTTGCTGATTGTGCAAGGGTTTCGTTAAGGTTGTTTTGCTATTCTTCTTAGTATCTGCTTTGCTTCTGAAGTCGAATTGGCCGCTATCATCCACGCTATTGATTATGCTTGGACTTTTGGCTGGCGTCGGTTATGGTTGGAGAGTGATTTGACTTTTGTAGTGGCTATCCTTCGCTCTAGGTCTCGTAAGGTTCTTTGGCTTTGGCGCCCCACTTGGGATAAGTGTTTGAGCTTAATTTCTCAAATGGACTTTGTTGTCACTCATATTTATTGGGAAGATAATCAAGTTGCAGATAGTTTAGCGTCTAAGAGTCCCAGCATCATCTCTCCTATATGGTGGTGGACCGCTCTGAATTTTTACACATCTTTTATTTTCAAAAATTTTTGTAATAGACATGTTTTTAGGTTCTTTTGACATGTTTTTTTTTTTTCCTCTTTTGTTCTCTTTCTTTTTCTTTAATAAAATGTTGGGATGAGATTGATTATAATCCCCCAACAACTATTCCAAAAAAAAAAATTGAACTTTGTTTGCAGAAAAGAATATACAAAATCTTATAAAAAATGTTGTACGTTAAATTAATTCTTTTAATTAGTATGGGTATAAAATATAAATTTAAAATTATTTATTTTCAAACAATTTTATTTTGAATAAACAAACATATTAACACTACATTCAGACGTAAGAAAAAAAAAAATTATTTAGGTTCAGGTTTGACACCGTACTAGAGTGTCATTAGACAAAAATACAAACGATCCCGAGTCGTTTCTACGCACCAAAAATAAATATTTTATTAAATCGATTTCAAAAATAAAAAATAAAATAAAAACTGGAGAGAGAGGAAGAGAGTTAGAAGAAAAGGAAGTCGAAGACGAAGAAGAAACAAACCAACATCTTCCAATTCCTCCCTAAAAGCCTTCACATTTTCACAATTTTTTTAATAAAAAAATAATAATTTCAATTTCAGTTTCAATTTGTCATCAATAAAATTCAAACAAAAAAATGTCTCTCAACATGAAAACCCTCACTCAAGCCCTAGCTAAAACCGCTGCAGTGATCGAGAAAACCGTACAAACCACCGTACAGGAGGTCACCGGACCCAAGGCTCTGCAGGACTACGAGCTCCTGGACCAGATCGGGTCGGCCGGACCCGGGTTAGCCTGGAGGCTCCACAGCGCCAGGGCGCGTGACAGCACGCGCACGGGGCAGCAGTATCCGGTGGTGTGCGTGTGGTTGCTGGACAAGAAGGCGCTGTCGGAGGCGCGAGCACGTGCGGGGCTGTCGAAGTCAGCGGAGGACGCGTTCCTCGATCTGGTGCGGGCCGACGCCGGGAGGCTGGTGAGGCTGAGGCACCCTGGGGTGGTCCACGTGGTGCAGGCGCTGGACGAGAACAAGAATGCGATGGCGATGGTGACGGAGCCGCTTTTCGCTTCAGTGGCCAACGCGCTGGGTAACCACGAGAACGTCTTGAAAGTGCCCAAGGAGCTCAAGGGATTGGTATGTGAGAGCTGCATTTTCGATGATTTTGTGTGGAAATCGAATTTTGATTTTTTTATCATCATAATTATGTCGTGTGATCTGAATATTCGGATGATTTGTGGAATTGTTTGTTCGGCCCCTTTTTAGTAGAACTTAAGAGTGTAAGGCATTTGAAATCCAAAATCGAAATCTTTAATATAAGATGATTTGGTACTGTCCGACTAATGTACAGAACCTAAAACAGACTGTAACCATACTTAGACATAGCATGAAAGCAGTGGATCAAAGCTGTAACCGTGAGGTATTAAGTTTAGGTTTTTTTGTTGTTGTTGTTGCGTATAATGATGTATATGCTGTTAAGGTTCAGTTTTAAGCTCGGGTCCTACTAATCGACAGAACATAACACAATTAGTAACCGTATGTAAACATAGCATGGAAGTAGTGGCTTATTCATGGATGTAATCACAAGTCATGTGGTATTTATATCATCCCATCTGAGTGAGAAAAGGACGGATGTATAGAAAAAGATATGTTAGGTTATTTTATGATTGAGTGAGATTAGGCAGGTATGGTGGCAGTGGCTCAGCAGGGGTGGAGTGTGGGGGGAGTGAATTGGCTCTGCAGTAATTGAGAGAACAACTTAAGGCTTCCCCATAACATATGTGCAGGCACACATCTGTAATTTCTTTTTCCATTTGATTATCAAAACTCACTGGTATTGATTAGAAAGAAAATAGATTATTTTTCCAAAAAGATGGGTTGAATGATAATTCCTTAGGCCTTCAGCCAAGAGGTTAGGAGTTCAAATCCTACCTACCTTGGATATTGTAATCCACAAGTTTCCTAACCACTAAGATTGTAGGTTAGAATCAAAGCTCAAATTAGAGCTTGACGATTGACGAACTAAATAAGTTGGGGGATTTTGTGGTCTAAAAAATAAGTATTTATAGCATCTAGTTCAATGTGTCAGCACTTAATTTTTGTTGAGGAACATTTGGGATCAAGTACCCTGACTACATCTTGTAGTTTGTGTTGATGATGGCTCTGTTTGGGATATTATAGTATAGAATCTGGTAAAAAGAAGTTTTATCATTATTTATGTGAAACTACAGTTTTCTGAAATTGTTTGCTTTCCAGGAAATGAGTTTGTTGGAAATGAAGCATGGTTTGCTCCAGATTGCGGAAACCTTGGAATTTCTCCATAGCAATGCACGTCTCATTCATCGATCTTTAGCACCTGAGGTTATTGCTTCACTCTATTCTTGTTCTTGTCATTTTGAAATGATCACAGTTCTCTTCCTTTTTTCCCTTGTTATTACAATAAGTCAATAATGAATACTGTTATGCAAAAAGATATCTTGATCATCTATGATGTTGGTCCTTTAAGTTTGGAGCTCCTGTAAATGCTGGATATGCTCATCTAATGATTAATTATTTGTTTTTCAGAATGTACTAATTACTTCCACCGGGGCTTGGAAACTTGGTGGATTTAGTTTTGCAATCTCAACAGATCAAGCCAGGAGCGAGTCAGCTAGTGTGCAGGCATTCCATTATGCTGTGAGTGAAAGTATCAATTGGAGTGGAGAAAACAACATTAGTCTTTTTCATTTTGTATAAAGTTTTGTATTGAATTTAGTTGCCCTTGTAGGCTGAGAATATGAACCAGGTTTGCATCCATTAGTCAATTCTTTTCAGACTGATTCATGTCACAAATTGTTTTATATAGTAACTTTGCCTACTTAACTGTTATGGTTCTATTAATGCCTTCTTCCATTATATTTTGCCTGCTTTTGCCACAAAAATGAACGACTGTCTTCTGTGGGATTGTCTATGCAATGTAAAAGTGTCTTTTATACTGAGCTGTATGACTCCTATTGTGTGCAAATGTAAAGTGTTATTGTCTTGTTTTAATGGTTGCTAGCTCATTTAGTTGCATTCCAGAGACGAATTTGAGATATTTCCTACTGTGAATTTTAATTTGGCTATTGTGTCCTGATTTGATATGAATTGCACAGGAATATGATGTTGAGGATTCTATGCTGCCCCTTCAGCCATCACTGAATTATACTGCACCTGAACTTGTTCGGAGCAAGACATCTTCTGCTGGAAGCTTTTCTGATATATTTAGTTTTGGATGCTTAGCCTACCATTTGATTGCTCGCAAGCCTTTGTTTGATTGCCACAACAATGTTAAGATGGTACTCTTCGATTAGAATTTTAAGCTTTCTTATCTTATCTCAGAGATGTCTGTAATCTTGTTCTACAATTATTTTTTGAAACTAGAAAGAATTTTGTTTTCATAGGTTTAATTCTATTTTCTGGTGCTGTCAGCTTGTTGCCCCCTGCATTTAGGTTTCCAAATACATATTAGAGATGCACTAATAAAGTAGGTTTTGATAATCATGTGGAAGGTCCTTTTTGTTACCTTACTTTCTCTACTGTTGTATTGGTGTTGAAAATTAATCATTATTAAACCTATGCATTACTAATTTAGTTCACTCTTTCATAATTATTCTGATTTTAATAGTCAGTGATCAGTTCTTCGTGTTTTTCTTATTGGTTTTTTGTTTTTGGTTATTTGTTTCTTTTTCTCTGCAGTATATGAATACCTTGACTTATTTATCCAACGAAGCTTTCTTTTCTATCCCACGGGAATTAGCTCCTGACCTGCAAAAGATGCTTTCGGCAAATGAGTCTGTCAGGCCAACGGCATTGGAATTTACAGGTAAAATGTGAGCATTATGAACCCTTTTTTTTCCCTAGAAACTCTTGTATTTTAATTAGACGAAGGATTACTACACAACATGGATAGCATAAAAGAAAAGCATTAACAATTGGGGAAAAGAAGGTACAATCACATAGAGATAGAGTAAGAAGTTGCCTGTCATTAGCTGATTTTCCCCTGTTTTCTCAAGTTTGCTAATCTCTCTCCAATGTCTCTACTACATAATTCTGCAATTCCGGAAAATACAGTGGGAGGGTATACTTTCTAATTTGGATTTAAAGATAATGTATAGTATGAGCTGCCTTGCCTTCTGAGTTAATGAAACAATGCTCATCCAATTTGATGTGCAATTGCCATTCATGAAAGGATACCGTTAGATTATTACCACTTTAGGACATTGGAGAGCTATGTGTCACATGCTTCTTCATTCCATGATATTGCTTTCTATGTTTTATGATGATTATGACAGAAAGTGTTTTATGCATTATACCTTGGTTGGACATAATTTTTTATTTATTTTTTATTTATGTTATGAGTGGTGTAGCAGCAATTCTCAAGTGGCTGTATTGAATAAGCTGCTTGAAGTACGTAAACAGTTTGCTTGAGTTATTAGTTATCTGTATGCTATATCAATATCTTTTGTGTCTTACTCATATTTAGATTTGTACATTTTTTTTTTAATTTTAGTTTGCTCTTTGCAGGTTCCCCATTTTTCCGGGACGACACTAGGTTGCGTGCTCTTCGCTTCCTCGACCATATAATTGTATGCATTTGCATTTGAGCTTGATTGCACATGCCTACAGGATAAGGGGCTGTTTGTTTGTATTTTTATCTTAAGTCTTATAAGACCTTAATTTGTTAGACATATGGATAAGTCTTACAAATTAAGATACTATGATATATTTGTTTTTTTCATTTTGGATGACTTATTACAAATGTAAAATTGATTAGGTTGTGTTAGGGTTTTTTCAAAATTGGGAATTTTTGAAAAATTGATTTTTAGGATTTTATTATATGCCAATGAAATTGTAAATAGCACTTTTTTAATAAGATAAAAGTCCAAATTTTTTACTATTTCTAAAAGACATATATCTTAAAATAAGATATAAGTTGGAAAAACAAACAAATTGATTTATCTTAATTTAAGATATAAGAGGCAATGAGTTTTATAGTGAAAAAACAAACAGCCCCTAAGTCTATTAGGTCTTTGTGTTTGAGGAACTAAAGAAAGATTTAGATGGAAAGGTTTTTCCTTGGTTACAAATTTCATCTTTTTGCAGGAAAGAGATAACATGCAGAAATCTGAGTTCTTAAAAGCGTTATCAGATATGTGGAAAGATTTTGACTCTCGTGTGCTGCGGTATAAGGTTGGAATCTTCTTTTAGGTCAAGTTTTCTTAGTTTGTTTTAAGTACAAGCATATCCTTCTGGCTTTAAAAAAATGAGTACTTGAAGGAAATTTAAGATTAGAATTTATCGGGAAATTGATAAGCTTGTGATTTCAAGAATGTTTTTATTTTTTAGTTTTTTTGTCCTATTTGTCTCAGTTGTTGATAACCCAACTTGGTTACCATAATGAAATATCTGGTTATTAATTACAAAATTAAATAGAATATGTTATAAATTGTGTTGTGTTAGTTTTCTCATGTATGTATGTACATTTAGTATATGTACGTTTTGATATATTATAAATTGTATTAGTGTTTTTATTGATTCTGATCTGCTGAGCATAACGGATAGTTCTCTTTTGCCAATATTAGAAGGCATGAATACTTGGACTGAATGAGGTTTTCATACAGGTATTACCACCACTTTGTGCAGAACTCCGGAATTTGGTGATGCAGTCTATGATTCTGCCTATGGTTCTCACGATAGCAGAGTCTCAGGTGCTAGTTCTTATATTATTCTGATACTATGTAATAAAGTTTCAATCATTGTCAATTAACTTAATTTTATATCCTTGCTTAGCTATTAATTAGATCTTTGGATTGATTGTTGAAAAGAGGCTTCCTCTTTATTTTTTATTTTATTTTTGACATTTTCTACTAAAGCTACTTGTCTCTAATAGTACCTGTATTTCATTTGATGATGATGGCAGATGGTGTGATTATCTCTTCCTGGCTTTATTAAATTACTTTACAATTTGTGGAAGTGCTCACTGCAATTCTGTGGAAGTCTTCTGTTTTTTATCTATTCCTGATCCTCTAGGGTTGTAGCCATTCTATGCATTGTCTTTATAAATTTTCATATTTGGAAAAAGAAAAAGAACAGGAAGCTTATCTGTCTCTCTTTGGCAAGGTTATACTTTTTGAAAGATTAGGATTAAAAACATAGATTTAACAAACCTCTTTTCCTCCCTATACCAGTTATGCTAAAACCCATGTATAAGTAGTCTATAATATTATTTAAGGGGTTAGTGAGGGCTTTCCCATGGAATAACTTTTGGAAAGTGAGACTCCCATCAAAAGATTAGTTTCTTTTTTTTGAATTTTGAGTGAAGAAATTTGAGTGGTAGAATACTACAAGTTATTCAAGCTCTAATCATAATACTTAATACTTCTGTAGTTCTGTGTCTGGTGGTTAGAGTTATGGACATTATTATTATTGGATTTAGTGGGTTTCGTTTCAAAGTGATCAAATTGTTGGGCAGCTGGAAAGATTTGTCTTAAAGGACTAGGAATGACATGTTGTGGAGGTTGTATGAAGAACAAGTATGCAAGTGAATGAGCTGTCCACCAAGACAGTAAAAAAAGGCCTAAAAGCTGCCCAAAAAACAGCTCACAAGAGTTGAATCAAAAACCAAAAAAACCCTAAAAAAAAGTAATATCTCACAGCCCCTTCCCAACTAAAGTGTATGAAAAACAAGTATCGTGAAATTCATTTGTGGTAAAGTACTATAAGGAAGCTAGAATACGATACCATAAACTGTAAATAATGTCTTCTGTTATTTATTTGTTCCTGTGTGCTATTATGGAAAATATATGGAAGGAGAGGTAGTTGTATAGCTTTTGAATGTGTTGGGAATTCTTCAATGGTTTGAATGATGAACCTTCTGGATATTGTTCTATTGGTCCCCTAGTTTCACTACTTTTGACTTGTTCTTTTCCAAAGTTTATTGATCCTTTGCACTTTAGAAATTAGTGTTTTTTTTTTTTCATTTTGTTTTTGCTTCTGCTCTTTCATTTGTACTTGGTCCGTGCCATCTTTTTTCCATTTTTAATTGTGATTAAGATAAAGTCATCACTCATCTGTTATATTATTTTGATGAGTGGCATCCTCTACTAGCAAATTCTGAGTTTGCTATAGTAGTTGTTTATGCATCATGGTGTGCGTATTCTAACTGTTTCTATTGGATTGTTGGGTAACTAGTATTTGATACTTAATGCTAAATTGCTACAATGTACAATTTTTCTTTCAAATTTGCTTCTCTGTGTTCAATTTTGACTTTAGCCTTGCAGTTTTATCTTTATGGGACAGTTGAAGGTTTTTAGATATGTTGTATGGGTGATATGAGCAAGATGTAAATGAGAGGACTGGTCATCATGTGTTTGTGTGGTTATTATTATTATTATTTGTTTTCGTCTGTTGTTACCATGCATTAATGTATTAGTTTAAACAATGAATTGATGTTTGATAATTTTTTGTAGGATAAAAATGATTTTGAGCTAATGACACTTCCAGCTCTTTTCCCTGTCCTAAGTACTGCTTCTGGCGAGACACTGTTGCTACTTGTGAAGCATGCAGAGCTTATTATAAATAAGGTAATGGAAAGAGCCATACTGATTCATATATCTCATAGATTGGAGGATGAAGTTGCTTCGTCATACAATGTTTTCATTTTCTGTTGCTATTACTTAATGATTGAAATAAATAGGAGTATAAAGTGGCTCAACTATGATACTCTAAAATGAAAAAAAGTTGTTAAGTGCATGAATTTAGATGCTAGCTGCATGGATATATATATAGCTAAATAATTAGGTGTTTTGAGTAGATTCAGATGGAACTGTCATGATAATATGGGGAATTCATGCAATGTAATGAACCATGGGACTCATACAGATGAGTTTAGAGGTTTCTGGTTCTTCAGATTCTTGGGTTTCACTTGCTTTGAAATGCTCTTCGCTTTTTATTCTTTTTCTTAGAAAAGCAAGAAGCAAAAAGCTTGGTTTCTTTTGTTTTGCTTTCTGTCAACAGTTGATTCAATGGTAAAAACATTATGACATTTGTTTCTAGGGTCTATATGCTTCAAAATAATTACCTATAAAAAATATGCTAAAAAATAATTGAATTCTCTTCAACAATGACCAATCAATTATTATTCAGTCTGAATAGATTTTGCTAAAGGTACAAGCTTATTTCATTTTTTTTTTCATCTGTTCTCAATGTGTTATTTTTCCAAATTATCACCGGTGACTGCTATTAGATTGTTTAATATAAGGCTTGGTTACTGTAATGTTTCAAGCCATAACAAGTGTAAGTGCTTGATTACTCTGAAATGCATCATTTATTCTTATAATCTTATTCATTCAGCCATTCTACAAAATTTACAACACTGTCTTATATCTAGCTTTCTGTTACATTGCTGGAATAGTATGTATCTATCAGTTCCTGGTGGTGATGACATGGAGTAATTAGGTTTCTGATCCATTCAACTAAAAAGTAATTAAAATGTTGAATACTAGGAAACTTCTTTGCTAACGGAACGAGGAGCTCAATGGTAAAATAATTTCTGATGTTTCATTAAAGTCAGTCTCGCACAGGTGTCTCTCTTGTCTTCTGTGCAGTAGTTGTCTAAATGCCGCTTGATGGAATTTCCAATCTGAGCTTTTGTTTTATCTGGGATTACAATTCTTTGACCCATTGCTTGTTTCTTATCTTATTATTTTTATGAACTTGTTTACACCATGATCATATAATCTGTTATGTGGTTATTGTAGACTACTCAGGAGCACTTAGTATCGCATGTCCTGCCCATGCTTGTTCGATCTTATGATGACAATGATCCTCGTATACAAGAAGAAGTTTTGAGAAAATCCGTGACCCTTGCTAAGCAACTTGACGTTCAGGTGTGCAGCACTTATTTCCTTCCTCTCAAGTAGATACTAAACTCTGGAATTTTACAGAATATATGCAAATATTTAACTTGTGTATAGATTTGCATGGATATTTATGCTCCTTTTGCTCTGTTTTATGATCATGGATGAATATTTTGCATAACATTGGTAATCTTTAATTAGAATATGGAGAAACTTGTTGACATTTTGGTGTTGTACTTTTTTGACAACAATATGCTGAAAAAACCATCTAGCATTTTGATTCTCTTGACTTGTATTCTAGAATCTCTAATTTCATCTCCTAAAAAAACAAATTAACTGCCCAAGTTCTTGAAGTTCCTTTGACTTTTTGCTTCAAGGATTACTTCATTTATTTTGGATGTGTTACATTTTATTTCCATGATCAACTTAGCACTAGATTTTATTACTTATTATCCATAGTGACACTTTTAATTGTTGAAACATCAGAACTATATACTGAAAAATATACCCTTGCATTTAGCAACTGTCTGCATTGTAGAAAAATGAGACATAATTCGGAGCCATAATCAATATTTTCTTCTTGATGGCAACCTTAATAGGAAATCGCTAACATTTCTAATTTTCTTTATATTTGTTCTTTTCAGCTGGTGAAACAAACAATTTTGCCTCGTGTTCATGGTTTAGCTCTTAAAACAACAGTTGCGGCGGTATGTACATTATTTTCATTTTGTCAGTTTTTTTTGTTTTAACATTCAATAAAATGGAATGATAGAGAAGATTAGCATGGCCCTATGCAAAAAAGACGCACAAATCGTGAAAGTTTTAGATTTTGCTATAATGGTGCCTTTATGTTAGATATTTTTCGATATGCTTCTCCATGTTCGTGAGAGGTTTACCATTTTGAAAAATCTTATAGATGCTGATTGTTGAGAGTTTCCAAATATTAAGGTGAGTCTCACTCTCTTCCCATGTGTGCTACCACCTGAGTTTCACTCGCATAATATGTTTTGTTCAAATCCTGTAATATATTTTTTAAATGGGTTACATAGAAACTGAAACTAATTCACAATCGCCAAATTAAATTTTCTTGATGTGCTTTAAGCTGTAATTAATTCACTTAGAAACATATGGTGAATATTGAATAGTCATGACGAATTGACTACACAATGCTGTGTCTTGGGATTAACTTCTTTAGAGTGAATGAAACGCTTATTCTGTCAATGAATTATAAGGGGAAAGGAGAAACAAAGTTATTTTCACCAAATTCTTCTCCAGGTGTCTGGGATATATGGTAGTAAGTTATGCTATCAAGTACATGTCTCAACAGCATGAGCTTCAATTAGTCTGGTGGGCATGTTAGCCATGCAAACCCCTTAGAAATTAGAATGAATAATTATAGACAGTGCTCTGTTTTTATGTCTTTCTATAATTCATCTATCTAGAGATATTTCAATCTAAAGCATTGAATTTGCTTCTGTTGGCAGGTGAGAGTCAATTCATTGTTGTGCTTAGGAGATCTGGTTCAGACACTTGATAAACCTGCTGTTATGGATGTTTTGCAAACAATTCAACGTTGTACAGCTGTTGACCGTTCTGCTCCTACCCTAATGTGCACCCTTGGGGTTGCATACTCAATTCTCAAGAAAGTAAGCTATAATACACATGTACTCAGTTGCTTTAGCTTTCCTACGGATGTGAAACTATAGATCATTGTCCTGCTTGGTTTATCTTGTTCAGTATGGAGTTGACTTTGTTGCTGAACATGTCCTTCCACTACTCATACCTCTACTCACTGCACAACAATTGAATGTTCAACAGTTCGCCAAATATATGCTCTTTGTCAAGGATGTCCTCAGGTATTACTGCCATACATTACACCATTGATCCCCCGACCCCAACTCTCTCCTGTCTATTCTGTGCTTCCTAATGAAATCTCTTATTATTTTCAACCCTTATTGATCATTCTGTTTCTTACTTTCATTACAGGAAAATTGAAGAAAAACGTGGAGTTACTGTTACTGATTCAGGAATTCCAGAGGCAAAACCGACTTCTTTACCCAATGGGTCACAGTCACAAGCCTCTAGTAAAGCAAGTAACTCTGTTGCATCTACGATAAGGAGAAGCACTTCATGGGATGAGGATTGGGGTCCTATTACAAAGGGACCTGTCAATTCTCATCAGCCTTATACGAATGACATCTCGTCTACTAAAACTATTTCCAACAATCATCCTATTCAATTAAGTTCTGTGCAATCACAATCCGTCATGTCTTCTGTATCCAGTCAGCAAACAGCCGTATCATGCCCTGCTGTTGATATAGAATGGCCTCCTCGAGCATCTTCAGGTGTTGCCTCTCAACCAGGTGATGATGATAAGCAAGTGAATGCGGGAGTGTCTTCCTCTTCAAGTTTTGATGATTTAGATCCATTTGCGAATTGGCCTCCTCGTCCTACTAACGCTTCAAGTGGTTTAGGAACTTCAAACAATGGCAGTATAGGACCTCCGTCCAACAATTATAGTTCCAGTTTGGTCACCAATACGCCAAACAATATGAACTTTCCGACCAATGGCAATAACAATTGGGCAACGAGCTATCAAAGCCCTGTTTCAACTTCAAATGCCAGCAGTTTGAATAGCGGGAGCCTTAGTAACCTGAACTCGATGGGGTTCAAGAAACAGAATCAGGGGTATTCAGGTTCAGGTGCATACAATAATGATAAGAAATCGACGGATCTTGGATCTATATTTGGTTCTAGCAAGACCGAGCAAACAGCACCAAAACTTGCTCCACCCCCATTAACTGCTGTAGGTAGAGGAAGAGGGAGGGGAAGGGGGGCCATGTCAACATCTAGGCCTAATCATGCGAAACCATCATCAGAACAGCCACCTCTTTTGGATTTGCTATAACTAGTTGGTTTACGTATTTTGTATTCTCAAGATGATTATATGGAGAATTTTGGATACGCCCTTGTAGAGCAGCCATCCCACGCTGTACAGAGATGGCGGGATCTTCTTAAATGTGTTTGAAGTATTAAGCTCATCTATTATTTGGAAGTTCAACCGCAATGGCACCAGGGATGGCATGGTTTGTTTATAAATTTTATGAGTTTGTAGTTTGTTCTGGTTGATGCTGAACTTGTTTTGTTTCTATAATTCTATATCATTCTGTTTAGTGTTACTTTCTTCACATTTGAGTATTGAAAAAGCCTTTTTTTCTCTATTTTTTTTCCTGGATTATGTATTCTTCGAAACAGCTCTGGCGACCGGATTTGGAGAACAATAAGTGAAGATGAAAAGTTTGAGGTTTTTGGTTGAAACATTGAACTGATCAAGTTCTATTAGGAATAATTTTATAGTTGATATATATGTAGATTGGTATTTTTGGATAGTAATACCATTTGCTTCTTTTTTTACTGGTGAATAAAGTTGGTTTAAGGTATTTTGTTGGCAACAATCATCTAGATATGTTGTCTGGATGACCAAAGGTTGTCTCAATCCAAACAAGTATCAAGACATTGTTTGAAGCTTTGGAGGGCAATCTTTTTCCGTCTTCTACTTCTGATAGGCTACGACATGGATTAGATCATATCCCGTATTTTTCATCGGATTCATTAAAAGAAAATTTGATTCCTCATGTATTATAGTATGTTTTATGTTTGGATTGAGATTCTCTACCATGCTCTGCTTTTACAAATAATGAAAGTGAAAAAAAGTATATAAATGGCGGTCATTGATTCTATATGAAAGATATATCACTATATCAGTCTCAACTTCGTCAGATTTTCATATATTTAACAAGACAAGGCTTGTACGGCTTTTACATGACCCATTTAAACGTTTTTTTAATATGAGAAACAGATAAATAAGAGAGAAAATCAAAACTAACCATTTGGTTTATTAAACTTTTGTTAGTAACCACTTTTAAAAATTTAATTGTTAATAACCACTTTTCTAAAAAAGTTTCAGTGTATGTCTATAAATTATAAGTATACCCTTGAAAATAGTTTTTTTTTTAAAAACCTCGAAGCAAACTTGAAATCATGACTAAATTGAAATATCCCAACTTAAAATCATGGCTAAATTAAAATAACCAAACTTGAAATCATGGCTAAATTAAAATAACCAAACTTGAATATGGAATAAATTGAAATTAGGCTTAGGTTTTTTTTTTCCCCTTCTTCTACTTCCTCATCTTCTTCCTCAAATTCGAATTAGGGTTAGGTTTTTTGTTTCTCTTGTTTGCATACCACATCGCCGACACGTCATGGCATGAACCAATGTTGCCGGAGCTAGAGATCGGCGAACCAACGTCGCCATCCCAACTAACCAACGTTGGTTCGTCGCACGAACCAACGTCACGAACCAACAGTAGAGATCGGCGACGCCATCCCGTCCGGACGTGGCCCATACGCACGTCGGAGCTCGGCGACCGTCACCCCATGCCGGTGAGAGAGAGATCGGGGAGAGAGAGGGAGATCGGTTAGAGAGAGAGAGAGCAGAGGAGAGAGAAAGAAAAAAGAGAGAGAGAGAGAGAGAGCTGATTTGGGATGTTTTTATATGGGAGTATTCAAGTAATTTTACAAAAACATGGTTATTAACAATTAAAATTTTGTTTGTGGTTAAAAACAAATTTCCTATAATATATGTGGCCACTTTTGACAATTTCCACGATAGAATAAACGTCATGAAACTACTCACATGCACTGCTAACATCACCATTTCTGTTAACCTAATATCAAAATAATTTAGACAAAAATCTCTCCATGCTAGGATTCATGTAATTGAATGATGAAATTATGTAAATGTTTTTCATGTTCTGTTTTTCGAAAAGAAAAATAAAAATGAAAACAATGTTTTTGATTTTAATTTTAGAAATCTGAAAATGCGTTTGGTAGCACATAGAAATGGTAATTTGACCTGCACTCACCCGAACCCGACGATGTAGGGTAGGGATCGGGTGTGAATTTACGACCCATGAACCTGTATAAATAAAAACCCAACGGGTTCGGGTGTGGGTGCGGGTTGGAAAAACGAACCTGCAGGTGAACCTGCAAACACGCATAAATAAAAATGATATATTATTTATTATTTAAAGTATTATAAATTTAAACTCCAATGAAAACTTTTTAGCATATAGAGAATAAAATATAAAAATTTCACTCATTCTAAGTTTGAGAATTACAATTCTCTTTTCTCATTTATATATAAACAAAGTTGAACCTTGCACTCTTGTTTTTTGAATGTAGGACTTTCCCACATTGAAAAAACAAGAGTGTAAGGTTCTACCATTAGCTATATATATATATATATAATGTGCTTTGCCTTTTGCCTCAACTAAGAAACAAACTTGAAATGAGTTAAAGTTTTCACTTTATTAAGTGTTTCTAATCTTTAAAATTATAATATTTCATATATTCAAATAATATAGAAATATTATTCAAAAAAAAAAGTAGCGGGTTTGCAGGTTTATGGGTGTGACCCATGGGCCCACTTAGTTTCACGGGTTCATAGGCGGGTGCAGGTGCCCATAAAACCTGTGGGTGAAACCCGAACCCGAACCCGTTTATTTCACGAGTTGGCGAGCAGACGAGGGTGAAGAAAATTTTCACAAGTGTGAGTTTGGATTTTGCAATCAGGCATGTTGTCATCCCTAGTAGCACATACTGAAAACTATATTCTAAAAATAAAAATAGAAAAAGAAAAAAAAAAACACGTTTAGTAGGTTGATCGAACCAAAATTAGTATAATTTTGGCCCTCATTTTCATCTATTTTTGCTTGATTATCAGGCAATATCCTGTGATTTAATAGTGTAAATTAAGTGTTTTCAGGAATTTACAAAGTTCAAGGGTATTGGAGTAATTTTGGAGAATTGGGGGCAACAATGTAAAATATTATGGAAGATTGAAGTTTCCGAAAATTAAGAAGAGAACAGGGAAGTTTTCCGTAATATACCAAGCAAATAAAGCAAGCGCTCCACGTCGGATAAGTGATACGGTGCGTTTGTAGTTGGGGTTGGGCCTATGATTGCACCCCAGCCCACTTCTACGTGCACCCCAGTGTCCTCAACTATTATCTAAACGGTGTGTTTTGATTAAGAAGAGCAGATCAGGCATTGGGCTTAACCTAGCCCAAACACAAAACCCAATCCCTTGCCCCAATATGATCAGAGTAAGGCCTGTGCGCACGTCGGCCTATTGCTAAGCGCACCCCATCTTCATCTTCAACCTCTAGATTTCTCCATTCACGAACCAGCCAAACCCTAGGTTGCAAAAGCCGTCGGAAATCGGCCTTCCCATCCCCATTTCCGACGGATTTCTGGTCCAAATGAGCGGCGGAGCTCGCGTGACCGTCATGGGACCTTTTTCAGTCCTCCAAACCGCTGTGATCTCCACCACGAAATCCTCCAAATCTTGCCGGCGTCGCTCCACTGTCGCCGTTGTTCCAACCGTGAAACCATTGTGAAAATGCCCTGCAGTTGTCGCGGTTCAACTCTTCTCCGTCGCCACCGCTACTCCATGAGCGATAGAGAGCCAATTCTAGACCTGATTGTGTCGCCCCTAGTGTCGCCTGAAAACCCACTGTGAAAACTCACATCGACCAACTCTGATTGGCCAGGACAATTACAAAATGCACACCTTTGAGGGGTCAAAATGGCAAATTGCCAAATTAGGAGATGTTTTAGTAATTAACCATTCGTGACCTATTTGAAAACACTATAAATTCATCATGGTTTTCATTTGAAAATCCATCTTTTTTTCCAACCTAGGATCACCATAAATCCTCTCTCAACATCCTCCATTTCTATACTTAGACTCATCTCCTCCATTCCAAACTCAACACTTAATCTAGATTACTTTCCTCCAATCATTCCTTTCTTCCCATATTCTTCACATATCTTTTTAGTCACTTTTTATTTGACCCCACCTATCTAGACATATCCTCATCTACCACACTTTGTACAAGGAGCATCAAAGGCAAGGAAGGATCGAGCTCTACAAAATGAGGCCTATGGGTGATTTCCTATTTTTTTACTTGTCTTCCCTTTGATTGTAATATGTGTAACTAAACTCCCTTTCTAGAGGATTGATGTGAGAACATTTGGATTGTGTTTTGCTTAAGCTTTAATATATTTAAATCTCTATTTGTGTTCTATTCATTTTATAACTAGATCTATTCATTATATAATTGACATGTATACCTACTAGTTGATTATACTCTTGTTTAGGATAATTTGTTATAGAATCTATTTAGAATTGACACTCTTGATGGACGAAGAACATAGTGATTAGGATAAATTGTCGGAGGGTATATCAATCGCGATAATTTAGACCTTTAATTGTAAGAAACCGATCCTGCATTGACCCTCTCTCCTTAATCGATTAGGCATTTCGGTGGAAAGTTGTTTAGGGTTCATAATGATGGTCTAAACACATTTAAGAATTCAATTGGTTAACATTTGTGAGATTGGTTCACTAAGGTAGCTCGAGAAGCATTGCCCATAATCCACTTGCAATCCCATCATTTCCCTAGCAATTCTCTTAATTGATAAAATCCATTTTCTTATCTACGATTATTGAGTATTCTATTTTTCCTACCACTCCTTTTAGTTACATTTACTTTTTATGCACGTTTGGTGGTTTCTCAAACCACACACTATCCACCTACTATGATTTGCTTAATTGCATTTAGGAATTGTTAATTTATTCAACTAATTACTCTAATTCCTTATGAAACGAATTCTAGCTTACCATTTTACTAATCTTACATCCTAAGTGGATTTTCTGGTGGTGAAAATTGGTTTTCAAAACGAACACATTAAAACGTATTTTGTTGAGTACAAAACGACGCTCATCATAGGTTAACCAAAAAATGTCAAAATTTGTAATATCAATTTCAATTTTTATTTTTATTTTTACATTAACATGAAATTATATAACAATTAAATTAAATATTTAGCAATTTAATTTTTATTTAGCAAACCCTAACATCAATTTATATGTTAATTCTCTACTTCTTGATTACCATTTTTTTTTTCAATCTCCAAATGTTTCAATTTTTATATTAAATGTCACAAATTCATCAAAAAACGAGACTGCAATTATATATATAGTCTTGTTTTGCCACTGAATCAATATCTGAATAACAATGGAGAGAGTGAGGCTTGAGAAGATTTCATTATTTGCAATTCAAGAGTAATCTAAAGCAGAGCATAAAACAATAATATTGAAACCAATACCCAGAAAATACTGAAACCAATAATTGGTACCACAATACTCATGTTGAACGCACAATACCCAGAAAAAAAAAATACACACTCATATTTGATAATCAAATCAACAACCAATAATACTGCATACAGTATAGATTATCTCCACCACAAATCAGTTACCAATAGCTTCTCCATCATCAAGCTCAAGAGTCCAAAATCTTTATAAAAAAAAAAAGTATTAAAAAAAAAATTGGAAGGAGCCGGCAGCTCTAAGATTACATAGTATTTAAAGCCATCATGTAAGATAACAAGAGATGTCCAAACATCAGAGAATATGATTTCGAGAGGTTGCGATGAGATAAGAGATGAATTGGAAAAATGTTGCTTGTGACTTATATTGCAATGACAGGCATGACATAATGACTCTTTTGACATAAGGGAAGACAAATTTAAACTGAAATTGGAAATAATATGTTGTAAAATCGGATAAGCTAGATGACCTAATCTGTGGTGTCAATTTGATGACGTGGTTCTGGTGCTGGAGAAGGCTAGGATTGGGGAAGACACAGACTTGTCAATCAACCGCTCATAGACACCATCCTTGGTTGTGCCTTTCAGAAAAATTGCCCCCGTACGAAGATCCTTCACATGAAAACAGGATGATAAGAACTCAAATGATACATTATTAGTGGTGTAAAATTACGAAATAGATATTGAATTCTTTTTCATGTCAGGAACACAAAGAACATCATTTAATATAAAAGATTTATTATGAGTGCGAAGAGATGTGGAACCAGTGTGTGTGATGGAAGAACTATGCCATCACCAATCATGACATCGTCGAAGCTGCTGTAAGGTGCATGCAAAGAATGGTTACCCAAGTCTGCTATGACATGATGCGAAGCACCACTATCAAGTAGCCATGCCAGATTATTGGAGGAAACATTGGCAGCAAAGTAAGCCCGGGGTTGCCAGGGTGGTGGTGAAGTGGTGGGAAGTGATACAGAACTTGATCTAGGAGACTGAATTGGTATTATCTGATATGAGGTGCACCGTTTGGCCGAGTGGCCTTGAATGCCACACATCTAGTAGTGACTTAGGTATGGGCCTAGGGATGATTGATTGCCACGATATGGGGCACCGGTACCATAATCAGAAGGAGGACGATTTGTGGGATTGGGCGACGGGCACTAGCCCGCATTGGTAGACGACTGTGGACGCCGATTGCTGTTGGATTTCTGCGAGCGCCAAGGGTTGTTTGACATGGTTAATGGATTAGTGGTGGCTGGTAAGGGCATTGATTCTTTCTTGTTGCTGAGAGCAGAGGCTTCAAATGTCAGAAGTTTCTCATGAAGCTCATCAAACGTGATGGGAGTATCTCGGGCTTGAACAACACGAACTAATTCTTTGTAATCATCATCTAGTTCATCCAGAATCCTTTCCGTGAGATCTTTATCATCTATTGTTACGCCGAGTGAAGCAAGTTCATCTGCATGAGCTTTTACAAAGTGAAGAAAGTCAGTAATGTTTTGTGTACCTTTGGTGGAATTTTTTAGGAGAGATTTAATTTGTTTGATGTGTCCATTAGACAGCATACGTATTGGCAAGTATGTTCCATGTTTCCATTGATGTCTTAGCCCTGGCAACAAAAGAGATAATTGTGGGTGAGAGAGAGCCAATTAAGGCATTAAGAATGAGCTGATCTTGGTGAATCCAAATACTGTAGGCTAGATTCAAAGAGGTTAAGTCATTGACGATTAGAGTGCTTGGTGGTCAAGGTTTTGAGCCATCTATATAGCCAACAAGATCGTATCCAATGAAGAGGGTTTGGAACCAAAGTTTCCATGACATATAGTTGGTGGCGGTTAGTTTGAGCGGAGCTTGGGCAGAAATATTGATGGTGATCAGGTGGAACTCATTAGAGCGAAGAGTCATAAAGCTTACAAGAGTGACATTGATAATTGTTGGAGTAGGCGAGAGAGAGTTGGTGTTTGGATTTGGTTCGGTGGTCATGGTTGTGAGTGGGTTGGCGTTTGGATATGATTCTGTGGTCATGGTAGTTGTGTATCAGAAGTGCAAGAGAAAAAAATTGTTTTAAGAGAGAATCATTGGCTTTAATACCATAAAAACTGAGTGAGAATTGGTGAAGATTTTCATTGCACTTTTCATTGATAATTGATTGAATATATAATACAACTTGAGAGAACTAAAAAACTAAAATACCTATAGAGACATCTCCTAAGATAAGAATACAATTTAAATACAAACATTCAAAACGTAAAAGATATTTACAAAGGTTTGTTACAACTGAAGTATATGTCATCCAATAGTGAGATCCTCCTCCAGGCACTAGATTGGCATTGCCTGGAGAAGGATCTCACCGCCTCCAGCGTTGGCTCATGGAGTAGAAGAAGAGCTGCAGAAGGAGAATAAGACAACAAACTGTGAAGATGAAGGAGACAAGAAGACAACGACCTATGAAGATGAAGAAGATTAAGGAGAAATTGTGAGTCTGTGAACGAAGAAGAAAAGAAAAGTGAGAAAAAAATGAGTTAAAAAAAAATGAAAAACAAAATAAAAAAATATGGAAAACATCTAAAACTTGTTTTTCAAAATTTTCACTTTTAATACTGGTTTTGTTTTTCATTTTGTTTTTACTTTTTGAAAAAAAAAAAACAAAACAAAATGAAAAACGGTTAACGAACGAGAATTCAAAATTGTTTTTGGAAAACAAAAACGAAAACACCCACAACATCTCCTACCGGACTGCCCCGTATATTTCTTAAAATCAGAAATCCCATGTTACAAATTGAACCAGTTGTTGATCATCATAATCCAATATTTGACAACATCAACCGATTTATCTTCCCTTTTCATTTATATTATTTTCCAGGAAACCTATAGTTTGCTTTTGGTTCTCTACTTAACTTTATTTGTTTCCAATTTTAGTAAATTACGACACCTCTTCAGTTGCTTCTAGTTTATAAACATCTAACCTCCATTATTATTATTATTATTATTTTTGAATATACAACAACTGTCGGGACCTGACAAGATTGAACTCTACTAGCGCAGCCCGGACTATAGCTCCCACAAGCGGGGAGAGAGCACCCACAATTGGTGGGACAACACCCACCCTTGGGATTAATGGCCAAGGGGGACAAATAATATAAATATATACATGTACACATTGGGCGTTGAACCGTGGTGGTGGAGGCTCCCAGAGGAGGGTCCAACCACATTGGCTAGAGGCCCAAGTGTATCTAACCTCCATTAATTTCCATGCATTTATTCTCCAATAATCAAATGCTTAATATCCTTATAAAAACTAGACTTCCATGCATGTCGATCGGGTTGATAAGAGTTGCAAAATACATTGGTCTAGACAAAGAAAAATTAAGTCTGGACCAAGGGCTTGAAAAAAAGAAAAGAAAAAGAAAGAGTGCTTGTGTTTGTGTCTAAATGTATTTTTGTCAGAAATACATGTACTAAAACTCGGATTGGCATTGTGGTATACCCCTCATATCTACACCATGAGATTGTTGGTTCGAGGCGTGTTTCTTTCCTCAAACCCCAAATTATTATAATATTTTAATAAAATAAAAAAATAAAAAAATAAAAAATAAAAAATAAAAAACTCAACTTATTAAGTTGTACAAAATCAGCAGCAAAAAGTATTTGAAATTTTAAGAACTCTTAAACAATTTATTTATTTATTTTTATTTTTTTAGCAAAGTTTCAGTCGGGTGATGCGTAATGGTCTGATCATCGTATATCATCAATCTCATGTTACTTGTCAGTTCTCAGTTCTCACATTTTCAGTTTCCCATCAAACAAGGCACCTGCTCTCAATCAATCAAAAAAAAAAAAACTATGTATTCCATATTCTATTTAATACTTTTGAAATGAAATCTCATGTACTTGACAAACACTCAGTGATCCGATGGCACGAAAAATTCATATGAGACCCTGCGCGCTCTTGATAATTTCCCTATATATATATATTATAAATCTATAACGACCCTATGTTTTATGAGTATACAAAAACTTCGACCATACAAAAACAAAAACAAAAAAAAATGAAAGAGGTAGACCTGGAGAGAGGTGAGTTAAATTATGTACATTCTACATGGTAATATTTAGAGTTGCGTGGTGGTCTATCCGATCCGATTACTTTCATCTTACTTAATATTAAAGAATGTTGTGTGGATAGCAATAAGTCTAAATTTCTTAGTATTGAAGAGTGGATCCCTCCACCTGATGACATGCTGAAATTTAATGTTGACAGCACTGCAAAGGGTAATCCGGGTCCTGCTAGTATTGGAAGAGTCCTTCATAATCATTCAAGGGAGACTTTGTGCTTCTATTCGGATTAAATTGGCACTCAAGATGCCATCACAGCAGAAATTCCTGCTACAGCTAGAGCGTGTGAGCTTTCGAAGTCTAATTCTGACCTGACCAATAAGAGGATAGAAATTGCTAGTGATTCCAAGATTGCAGTTTCTTGGATCAATAATGTGAGTGCTGGCAGCATTATTCACGCTCAAACCATTCGTGACATCAGAAGTTGTTTGGATAATTCTGGCCATATTTCCATTGCATTCTGCTCTAGAGACTTCGATGCGGTTGTAGATCAATTGGCGAAAAAATGCGCTAGGAATGGTGGGAATGTCTTGTCTTGGGGTGATGGTTGAGTGGTTTTTGTGGTTTTTCCTTTATCTGGCCTCCCCTGGTTTTTGGGGCTGTTTAGGTCTGATTGTGTCTGTCTTGGTTGTGCTTGGGGCTTGCTACCTTCTCTGTGTTTGTTTCTGTTGCCCTGTCCGGGGATTGTTTTTGTTTGTTTTGTCTGGCTATGTTTTCTGTTTTGCGGCAACTTTATTGGGTGTGCCAGTGTGCCCGCCCTCTCTCTCCGTGGTTTTTCTTGTTTGACATGTTCGCCTTAATAAAGTCTGCTTTTCAAAAAAAAAAAAAAAAATAATAAATTATGTACATTCTAAAATTACTTTAATTTTTAAATTTTAGTTTTTCTAATTAAAATACGGAAAATTGATAATTTCTTGTACTGTAGAGTAAGAAAGCTATTTTTTTTTTTTTCCTTTTTCTTTTTTGAATTAAGTTAGACCATCTCCAATGCATTTGCCAATGCCAATACCAATACCAAATTTGACACAAAAAAGTGTAAAAATGCTATATTTGACACATCAATTTAGTATTGTGTTCCAATACATAATTCTATTTAAAATGCTATTTTTATTATTTTATTAATTAAAATTATAAAAGTAAACACTTACCATAAATGCATTCATTATTTATTTTAATGTTCCAATGTAAAATTCCATTAATGCATTCATTATTTCATTTAAAATATATATATAATAGTATTTTTGTAATTAAAAAAAAGAGCATTTATTGCTGTGCCAAATTTGGCATAGCCAAATTTGGCACACAATATAGCATATGCCAAATTTGGCACATCATTTGACACTGCATCGGAGGAGGATTTTTACACCTTATGCTAAATTTTAGCATTGGCACGATTATTTGGCACAGCATTGGAGATACTCTTAGAAAGCTATTCTATTGCTCATAATAAATTCAGCTATCCAATGCATTTCACTCTAATGAGTTTTATATAAGGGCAAATTGCACTGAACCCCTTGAGGTTTAGGCAAGTTACACTTAGCTGGAAATGTTTTGTTATTATACACTAACACCCCTAAGTCTTAAATTTGACTTTTAACATACCTAAAATGCCCCTAGTTATATTATTTTATATATTTTTTTTTTTTACCTTTTAACCAAAACATTTATAAACTTTAATAAAATAAAAAATTAAATAAAAGATATGATTCATTAAATAAATTAATAGTTTACAAAAAAAAATTTAAATTAAATAAATAGTTTAAAATAAATAAATAAATAAATAATTTTAAATAAATTAAATAAATAAATAGTTTTAAAAAATTAAATAAATAAAGGATTTAAAAAATAAATAAATGAAAAAAAATGAAAAACATTAATTTTTTAAGGATATACACTAATAGGAAAAAAAAAAACTTTAAATATCTAAACTTTTACGGTAAGGATGATTATGAGAGAAGCTTCAAGGTTCCCAACACTGGGAGTCTTCTTGCCTTCTTCAACCACTTCCTTCAGTGTTAGGAATCTTGAAGCTTCTCTCATCATCATCCTTACCGTAAAAGTTTGGATGTTTAGAATTTTTCTTGTCTCTATTAATGGATATCCTTAAAAAAAATTAATGTTTTTCATTTTTTCATTTATTTATTTTTAAACTATTTATTTATTTATTTATTTTAAAACTATTTATTTATTTAATTTTTTAAACTATTTATTTATTAAATATATCATATCTTTTATTTAATTTTTTATTTTATTAAAGTTTATAAAGTTTTTGGTTAAAAGGTAAAAAAATAAAATAAAATATAAATAATATAACTAGGGGCATTTTAGGTATTTTGAAAGTCAAAGTTAAGTTTTGGGGGTGTTAATGTATAATAACAAAACGTTTCCAGTTAAGTGTAACTTGCCCAAACCTCAAGGGGTTCAGTGCAATTTGCCCTTTATATAATTTGACAAATGAGTAAATAATTTATGGGTTAAGTTACTATACAGTTCCAGTATAGTTATTGAATTATTATTAGTCATTGAATTCCAATCCAATAGTCTATAAAAATCAAATATTTAAGATTTTTTTTAAAAAAAATTAATAGAGTTCTACTATTATAGTTAAATCCATAATTTATACGGCTTGTAATTAGCCAACCAAAAAGAGGAAATTGAGGGAGTTTCTGAATCCATTTATAAATCTTATAAAGAAGCACTCAGAGCATCTCCAATGTAGATTTGAGATGTCACGTAGGATAAATAGACGTTATGTTAACGATTGTGTCTCCAATGCAACCGTGCATATTCAACCTCAAGCTGATATGGCAAAAAAAGTATTAGACATTGTCAATATGACCGTCCATTTTCAGACGGTCTGTTGCACAACTATTTTTTGGGTTGACTCAGCAAATATTTAAAACTAACATTAATTTTTCATGTATTTTTGGTTAGAAAATAAAATAAAAAATAAAATAGGAAAAAAAGATAGACACATCATTAAAAAAAATTGTATTTTAGACGGAAGTATTGAAGACCAAATTTTGAGTTGATTATCTATCAAGTCTATTTTTATGCCACATAGGAAGCAAGTCTCTTGACTTTTTTGCTATGTCAACAATTATTGGTATGCAAGCCACTTTTACATTGGAGATGCTTTTACATAGTCACATGTATGTATAGCTAGAAACCATCATTTAATTAATAATTGTTGACCATGAACCATGTCCTTAAAGCCTGTTTTTCAGGAATTTCAGTTAAATCTCATTAAAAACTTTTACCAATTCTTCCTTCTTAATTTCAAATATTTAATACTAACCAAAACCTTTCCAATTTTATATTATATTTTTCCCACTTACCATACCAGCTTCAACCAAAACCCCATCAGCGCTCTCTTGATGTAGTACAGTTGAGAAGTGTTTTTTTTTTTTTTTTTTTTTTTTTTTTTTTTTTTTTTTTATAATTTTTTTTTTATGAAATTAAACTAACATAATGGGGAAAAGCATCACAAGCGATCATATGTTGAAAAACCCTAAGGCAGTATCCATGAATATATAAATAAAAAAGAAAAAGAAGAAACAAAAGAATCCACAAAACATCAAAAAATAGAGGACACAACCCTAAAAAACCTAGAGGCACGTAGGCCAAGCAAGAAAAAGAAAGTTAAGAAAACCTAAAAGATTCTCAATCCATACAGTCATACCAACTAACAAAGAACAAAAAGAAGGAGTGGAAGACCACCACAAATCAGAAGGAATACCCAAAGCATGCTTAGAGATAGCATCCGCCACCTAATTACCTCCCCTGAAAATATGAGAGACCTGGAACTCCATATGCGAATACTAATAAATGCAACGTTGCCAAGCTTAACGAACACACCAAGCAAGGGTGAAACCAGAATTTTTTTTCTGGGTGGGTTGTGGACAATTTCATGTAGATAAAAAATTATAGTATATAATAATAATAAAAAAAAATCATTTTGATAGTGAATATAAACAGTACGAGAGAATTTTTATTAGTTAAAATAAAAAAGTATACCTAGTCATGAGACATAATGAGTCTTACCCTCAAATAAATATTCTAACAAAAAAAAAAAAAAAAAAAAAAACACAAGAAAATAAAAAAGAAATATGCATGTAATGTAGATACAATAAGATCCTAGTTAAATTTTGACTTATAAGGCTTCAAAGAGACAAAAACATCAATTACCAAATCTGAATCAATTGTAAAAACAAGTTCTCTTTCAATATAAACAACCATACAATTCTCAGAAAAATCATCATTCATCTTGTTACTTAAAGACGTTTTTATAAGTTTTATTAATTTACAATTAATTTTACAATATAAACTTTAAAATAAAAATAAAACTTACAGTTTTCTCATATCGACGTCTGTATACCTCTACAAATCCAAAAACTATGAAAACTCATAAAATTGAAATTCTGTGAGACTTGGAGATGAATTTATATGGTAAATCTACTATTTTTGGTTTGCTGTTAAGGGGTTAAAATTTTCCAACCTGATTTTTGAGTCGGTAAAGGGTTAACATTTCTCAATTTGATTTTTCACTTAGTTAAGGAAATATAATAAGCTTTAATGAGTTTGATACAAGTTTTAAAGTTATTGGGCTATTATTAAAATAAAGAAAAATATGGTAAGTTAAGTCAGAATTAGAATTGGGCTAAGATATACTTAGAATTAAATAAAGTGTATTTAGAACTATTTAGAATTGGGCTAAGATAACTTTTTTTTTTTATATTTTTTTTTTATCAAAAAGCTAGGATGGGCTGTAGCCCACCCTAGCCAGCCCTATTTCCGCCATTGAATATTCAACAGTATAACAAACAAAAATGTTGTAAATGCTCTTGATATATATTAGAAACACAGTTGCAGGTCCCAAATCAACCCCACCAAGTTGCTTTCAAAAAGTCCGGTTTCAGTTGCTAAACAATATATATACATATATACACACACATATATAGTTATATATATATATATCTATTGTCAGTTGCATCTCTATGATTTCTCCATTGTCAGTTCGTCATGATATAAAATATATCAAGATGAAGAATATGGACCATTAAATTTAAATACTTTGACTCAAAGTGTATGTAATTGTCAAAACTTCTCCATAATCTATGGTCTACATTCTTCGTTCTAATATATTTTATATCAGGACGAACTGACGGTACAAAGACTATATATATATGGTAGGATCCATGGTTCCATACATAATTTTTGACATAACTTCTTGGCCATTGGATCTTGCTTCATTTAATGGATATGATTTATTCTCTTTTTCTTTCCTTATTTAATGCAGACATTGTCTCTCATCTATTTAATACTTTTATCTCTCCAAAATATTATTATTTTATTAAATTCTCTCACCTTATTTAATTGTCTTTTATTTATTTTATTTTCTCTTCATTTTTCCTTAAATTATGGTGTGACTTTCACTCTCACTTTTTAGTCTTTAATATCTTTTATTCATTTTTTTTCTTTCTCTTGTTTTTTAATATTCTTATTTCTCAATTTACTTCATCTAAAACCATAATTTTAATACATGTAATCACTTGCTCCTTTCTACTCTCCTCTTTTGTTTTATTGATGTTTTATTAATTTTATAGATCAAGTCATGTATTCATACGTAGTTTTTCATTGAATTACTTATTGGCCCTAGTTTTTATTTTACAAATATCAGTATAAATGAAGTCATGTATGATGTTGTTGTTCAACTTTACAAATATATTAACAAGACCAATAAAAGTGAAAATAATTTTGTTGTACAACTTTACAAAATTACACCGCATAAGCTATGAAATAAGAAATGATAAAAGAGGAAAAGATTAAAAAAAAAATTAAAAAGAAAGAAAATAAAATAGGAGAGTGGAAAGAAGTAGTGATTACATGTATAATTTTTTTTTTTTGTTTTTAGATGAAGTATACTGAGAAATCAGAATAGTAAAAAAAGAAAAAAAAAAGGAATAAAATGATTTTAAAGACCGAAAAATGAGAGTGAAAGTCACACCAATGATGTTATGGATGGATTCAGGTAAAGTAAAAAAACGTGTAAAAGAAAAAAGAAAAGAAAAATAAATAGGTGAGAGAATTTAATAAAATAATAATATTTTGGAGAGATAAAATATTAAATATGTGAGAGACAATGTCTGCATTAAGTAAGGAAAGATGAAAGAGGTTAAATCATATCCATTAAAAGAAGTAAGATTCAATGGCAAAGAAGTTGTGTCAAATCCTATATAAAAAAATGGGGCCATGGATCTTGCCCCATATATATATATATATATATTTCCAATGAGAACTTTTTACCATGCACACTTTAAACACCTTTGATAAAATTGTATGGAATACATTGAATCTTGATTTGATTTTTTGTGTGGATAATGAAAACATTGAAATCCATTTATGGAAAAAAGTATCAAAAAAAAAAAAAATTGGGTGGAAGAACTAATTTTTTCCGGTTTTTTTGAAGATAAAACATTTAAAAGAAGGGAAATATAAGAAAAAATAGTTCTAAAATCCAAAAAAATTTCAAATCTTTACCAAATGTGTATTTTAATTTTCTTAGGATGCATACAAAAAATCTCATCGAAAAATATTTGATTATATGCAATTTCATTAAAGGTGCTTAAAGTATGCAGTGTAAAAGTCCTAATTGGAAAAATCTCTCTCTCTCTCTCTCTATATATATATATTTGTATATATATGATTATCTCTTGTGTACTATACTATTCAACAAGAAAAGCCAAGGATATGACCTAGTGCTAATTATTTCAAAATTAGGGTTTACATAAGTTTTTTTTTAAAAAAATTAATAAATAAAGAGATATAATCTAAGGCCTTGTTTGATTTTTCCACTTAACACTGGATAGTACTTAATTTGTTTTATTAAGTTATTTTGTTTGATTTTTTAAGTGTTAAAACCACTTAATAAACCCTTAAAATCACTTATTTTGAAAAGTGAAAAAATTTCACTTTTCACTTAACACAAATCCAATAGAATTTAATGCAAAGTTTTACTTCCAAAACTATCCTCACTAATTTAATCTATTTCCAAAACTAACAACTTGATCTATAATTTTTTTTTTTTTTAACATGAAATATATAAATTATATAATTATCCAAGTTTATTCCAAATCAATTAAAGAATAAATTATACACATGAAGTAGACTGCTAATAACTAATAAGAACATATTGATGAAATTTATTTCGTCCGTAATATACACATAAAGTAGTCCATTATTTTTATAATGTTACTAGCTAAGAGCTTAGTAATTGTTAGATTCTATACAATAATATAAATTTGAAATATTATTAATAACTAAATAAATTTATTTTAGAATTAATTTATATGTTAGAGTTGTCCGTAATATATTAAAATGTAAATATATAACAAATAATAGTTAGAAGGGCATAGATGTAAAAGTATTTATTTCCAGATATTTATAACTTAAAAAAACAAACTTGTAAGATCATTTATTTGTGTTGGCTTGATTCCATTGCAAAACTCTTTTTATGTGTATTAGTTGTTTCTTAGGTGATTCTTAGAAGAAAGAAGCCTTAAAGTTGAAGAAGCAACATCTCGTGCAAATTTCGTCTTCCAAGAGAATATCGCATACTTGGATGCTAAGGTATCAAGATTCTTCTTCCTCTTGTAAGGCGTTAGACACACACACACAAATCATTCATAAGTGTCCCTGCATTGTTGTGCACCATTTATATAACACTTTCACATGTTTTTATATGCTCATGCATTGAACTCAAATGTTCATACATTGTAGAGTTACATGTTCTAAGACTATGTCTAGGAAATGACATTCATATGTGAACTTGTGTTTGTATGTTTTTGTTTCTTGTGTTTTGGACTTATACTTGATCTTAATTGATTCCTTATTGAGTCCCGGTCATTTCGGTTACTCATTCATTAAGTTTCGAGTCCATACGACGTAGTTATGCTACTTTGCATTCTCATTCGTTGAGTTGTGTTCGTCGTCGTTTTTCGAGATGAATTCTCAACCTTTTATCAAAGTTTCATAGTCTTCGTTGTGCGTGAGGGATTTATGGTTCGTAATCCAAAAACGGATTCGAATTTGGAGATAGGAGGACCGAATACGGTCGAAGAACGTGGGAGGTGCGCGAGAGAGGTGTGCATGGCCAAAAGCCATGCCTTGGCCACCACGTGTGGAGCCCGTGGGACCCACGGCCAGAGCAGCCCTCTGGTCTAGTGGGCCACACGCGCCCCACACGGGAGTGTGATGTGGCTGCCTTTGATTTGCTTGAAGCTTCTCTCTCTTGAAAGCTTTTAAACCTCCTCCATTCCCTCCCATTTCTTCCAAGGAGAAAAATTGAAAAAGAAGAACATCATAAATTTTCTCTCAATTTTTGTTTTCTTACTTTGATCATAACTCTCTCTTACGAACTCGAAATTGAGTGATCCAAAAACCAAAATTGTTGGTCTTGAAGAGAGATACAAACCCCAAGCATTTTCAAAGTCATTTGAATACGTGATTGTTCGCAGCAAGCTGTTCTTCAATCCGAGTTTCATCATTGTATGTTTAACTTCTTCTTCTCACTTCATCTTTTGATCTGCACTTTAATCTTTCAATTTGATAGATGATTTGTGTTTAGAATGATGTTAGAACATATTCTAGGGGTGGTTGATCATTTGGTAATTGAGTTTTAGCTTTGTGATTTCACTTGAACATATATTTGCTAAACTTGATTAATCTTGAAATTGATTCTAGAAATGATATATGTGATGTGCTTTATGATATTTTCTAGGTTTAATTTCATGATCTAAGAACTAGGTTTTTAGTGTGATATATTGAATATTCATACCTTGTTCTTATTGATATACATGCTTTGATTTCTAGGTATTTTTGTGATTGATTGTTGAAAGCATATCCTAGAATGTATGTAAGCATGTTCATAGAGCTTGATTGATTATCTAGCTTTATTTGTTTGTAAGTGATTCATCATCTTCTTACTTTCATTATTGATCATCTCTTTAATTTTCTTATTTGATTGATGAAAAGTAATATGAATGATGTTAATTCACATGCTTAGGTTTCTAGATATATTTTGTGATTGAGTTGTGATAGCTTTATTCTAGATTCTCTAGTTGCATGTTTATAGAGTGTGTTTGATCTACTTGCTCTATTTGTTTGTGATTGCATCATATTGCTTGTGTGCACTTCACTTAGATTATTGCCTTGTGAAATGTTGAAGTCTCTTGTTAAGGTGAGTGAAGCCTTAATTTGAGCAAGAAGACTTGGCTAGGAAAGGATTCCGGATAGCCAAGCAAGAAGTCTTAGTTATGATCAAGAGGATCCGGATAACTAAGTAAAAGTCTTAGCAAGGAGTTGCGTGCTCTGGATGGTTGAGCTTGGGTAGCTTGACTAGGATCCTAGTGATCTAAATTGCTAAGCGAGGAAATCTTCCTAGAGGCTTGAGAGCCTTGGATAGGGAGTTGCTCTCTAGAGGTGTAGGACACATCTTGGATAGAGAGTAAGCTTTGTGAATCACTAGCCCGAGGGTTGATTATGATTTGATAGCTTGAAGTGGATATCATAGTGTTGATAGCTTTGAGTGTGTAAGTCCTTTTCGTATAGTGGATTTGCTTTGCCGGTGGTTGTGAATTCAACCCGTGGATGTTTCCTCTTTGAGGTTTTACCACGTTAAAATATCTTGTGTCTCATTTTCGCTTTATACTTCTTTATCTTCCATATGTTCACTTGTATTGATTCTTTTGTATATTGATGCTTACATGTATTGATTCATATTATACAATTGTTATATCATTTCAAGTATTCATTTCATTCTTATATTCCGCATTTTTGAATATCGGAAGAATTTGGGATTATACCTATTCACACCCCCCCCCCCCCCCCCCCCCCCCCCTCTAGGTATAAAACACTATTACTTTAAAGGGAATTTCAAAACTACTTATCACTTATATTCAATTTTCAGTGAAAAAAACAAACATGTTTTTCAGTTTTCAATTTTAGTCACTATTCAGTCTTTAGTAACATTCAGCACTGTTCAGTCTTCAGATAAAAAATCAAACGGGACCTAAGATATGGGTGCAATTAATATGTGCACATAGTATTTTGTTTATTTTGAATTAAACTAATTTGTCCTTATTAGTAAATTTCTAGGCTAATTGGCACGGATACCCCCTAAAATATACCCGAATTTGCACCTTACCCCCAGAACTTTTTTTTTCACCATTAAACCCCCTGAACTCTTGTAATTTGGCAATCGCTGAAGGAATTTGCCCCCCACTAGGGGGTAGATTCCTTCAACGATTGCCAATTTACGATAGTTCAGGGGATTTAGTGCCGAAAAAAAAAGTTTAGGGGGCACAGTGTAACTTTTTGAAGAGTTCATGGGGCATTTGTGCCAATTAGCCAAATTGGTATTGAGATATTTTTGTAATTTAAAATTTTTATTAAAATATGGGTGTGCTTATCATATTTATGGGTGTTAATATAGGCATCCTTTTTATTTTTTCACTTCTATTATTATTATTATTATTATTATTACAGTAGAACCCCTCTAAATTAATATTCTTGGGACCCACCCTTGAGTATTAATTTAAAGGGGTTCTCAATTTGAAGGGTTTAATCTTATAAAGTGTTATTTTGTCTTAAAAACATGTGGAAGTCGGTTTTATTGTTTAGGAAATGTTCATTTTCGGGATTCATTATTTAGTCAATTTTATTCTTTATGGAAAGTTTTTTTTTTTTTTTTTTTTTTTTTTCAGGATTCCTTGTTTAGGAAAATTTTGTTAAGGAAATTTCCTGTTGAAATGCTAAATTTAGTTGAAACCTTTTGGTTACAACATGAAGTTGATCGTAACTTTTTGAGGACAATTCAAAAGATAACAAATAAAGTCAAAAATATCAAACATGGTGGCATTATGCAAACTAGTAGGGGTGGGCGTTGATTGGTTCGGTTCGGTTTTCCGTAGAACCGATAAAAAACCGATAAAGTCCAGTTTTTCAAAAAGTGAACCGATCCAATAAAATTGACATTTACCAACCGATCAAAAACCAATCGAATTAGATCGGTTCGGTTTTTTCGGTTTTGGGCCTAGTGGGCCAAATTTCAGGACTAATTCAATTACATAGTTTTTTCCATATATTGAGCCTATTGGACCGAATTTGACTAAAATAAAAAGTAAATACCGAACATGGGACGCCAAATTATATATATAAAAAAAATTGATGTAAATAAACTTTACTCCTTGTCCACTCACTGTCCAAATAAACTTCAACAGCATTACACAGCTACAACATTGAGTCATTTTAAATAAAAACAACACAACTGATAGATGACTGATGATATTACACACTGTCCACAGTAGGGGTGGGCGTTGATTGATTCATTCATTTTTCTGTCATGAAATAAAAATATCACATATATAAGTTTATAACAAACTAACACTACCCTATTGACTTATACTGTTATACATATATTGAATAATAGCAACTTAGCAAGTCTATGACATATTGACATAAGAAATGCAATTAACAAAGTTTTTTTTTTTTTTTTTTTTTTTTTGAAACTGCTTTATTATTCTTAATAGGATATTGGTGTCTTAGCCAGTCCATACAAAAACAAACTTAGCAATACACATCAAGGGCAAAACAGAGCACCCAAAATTTCTGAATCACCAAACCAAAATCCCCAATATAAAGCTACCAACCGACAAAGCAAAACCTCAAACTGATACAATTAGAAACCCAATACAGCCTCAACATTCCTACAAATGCAACACATACCAAAATTTAACATCACCTGATCCCCCTAATACTCAACTGACATTAACACCAAAGGAGAAGCAAGAGTTATCCTTATCAATCTAAACAAAATGAATTTGGACACATTTGCTCCAAATAATAAGTTAAAAAAATCACTCCTTTTTAAAACCAAAATATAAAATCCAGAGAAGTTGCTAGACAGAAAAATGTAAACCAAAATATAAAATATAAAATCCAAAGTTTTGGCCATATGAAAACAAAAATATAAAGTCTACCTAGTGCGAGGAATCGAAGTTGCTAGCAGAGGAATCGAAGTTTAACTGGTGTGACTAAGAAGATGGCTGATGGTTGATCAACAACGACCAGTGGAAGATGGCTGATCGACGATAAGCGGAAGATGGCTGATCGACGGCCGGCAGGCGAACGTGTGGGTTAGACTAGGTGTGGGCCATATGGCTGCTGTCTGTTGAAACTGAAGAGTGAAGAATTGAAACCCATATTTAGGGTTTTTTTTATACTATGTTTACCGGTTTTAGGCATCAAACCGGATAAAAACTGGTCCAACCGTCTTTTTTTAAACCAACCGAACTGAACCGATTATTCAATAAAAATCGGAAAAAAACCGGTCCAACCGGTTTGATCCACTGGTTCGGTTCAGTTCGGTTTGGTTGGCCGGTTTTTTGCCCACCCCTACAAACTAGCATCTTGAAGAACTTTTCTAGTTCTTGAATATTATGTAATATATTTTATAATTTTAATGAAATTATTAATTTATGCGACTGTTAGAACCGAAATTTTACACTAGGTTTCAAAAAGAAATTATTAATTATTACGATAGAGAGGTTTATTAATTTTTTACATTGGCCCGAGTCGGGACCGAGATTTTTTATTAATATAGGAAGGTAATTAATTTATAGGAGATTAATTTATAGGGGTTCTACTGTATTATTATTCAATTGGAGGCGGAAGATTTGAACTCTGACCTCAACTTTATTAAAAGATGTAGTTATAGAGTGCATTTTTACTCACCTACACTAACTAGGGTGAACCATTACCACCCACTTAAGGTGTTGACACATGTCCCAAACTTTAAGTTAGTGTGAACCATTACCACCCACTCCAGGTGTTGACACGTGTCCCAAACTTTGAGTTTAGTTTGAGACACGTGTCAACACCTTAAATGGGTGGTAATGGCTCACCTTAGTTAGTGTAGGTATGCAAAAATGCACTCCATAGTTATATCAGGCTATGTCTGTGGCCACCCCTTTTATTAGTTTTAAAGCAGTGTATTATCTTGGACTACTTAAAATCAGTTCAAAGCATATTATAAAATGGGTTTTTAGCAAAATTGCCCTATTTTAGGGACTGAATTGCAAATCTACCATAAAATCTAAATTAATTGCAAAATTGCCCTAAAATGACCTCAATGCCCTTTACCATAACTACACCCCCTTTACCATGAATTTTTTCATCTGGCCAGGGTGACCCGATGTCGGGCCACCATGACCCGATGGTTTTGGTGAAGTTTAAAAATTCATCAGGTCAGGGTGGCCCGACATCGGGTCACCATGGACCGATGAAAAAAACCATCGGGTCTGGGTGGCCCGACATCGGGTCAGCCTGACCCGATGAAATTTTCCATCGGGCCAGGCCGACCCGATGTCGGGCCACCCTGACCCAATGGTTTTTCAAACCATTTGAAAAACCATCGGGTTGGGGTGGCCCGACATCGGGTCAAGCCGACCCAACATCGGGCCACCCCGACCCGATGGTTTTTTTATATGTCCAATTTTATTTTATTTTATTTTATTTTTAATGTTTAATTTTGTTTTTTCCATTTGTGTTCTTTGAAATAATAAATATTTTAATGATTGATAATATTTGTTTAATTATTTTTTAGGATTGAAGATGAAGAATGTGCATGTGATTTTGAACTGGGGTGGAGAATGGAAAAATCATCATGGTGAATATTGGTATGAAGGTCAAAGAGTGAAAGAATTGATAGAGATCATTATCACAACCACAAGATATAGAAAGTCATGTCCCAAATCAAGTTGCATATACATATCGAGAAAATCACAAAGAAAGTTTCAGAGAGAGTTGTAGAGAAAAAGTAACTGTAAATCTTTTAGAAGTGTAATGAACTTTTATTAAAATCTCAACTTATGGGCAACAAGTATTCTGTATATATGTACAATCCGATTTCTACTAAAGCAAACTTGTTCACTACAGCAGTTTCCGACCAAACAAGTGTAGACATGTCAAAGGCAACAGTTTCTGAACCCCTGCAATAAGTTTCAAAGAAATTAGAAACTAGAACATAACAATTATAAGGGATAAAATTACAAGGAAATCAGGGAGCAGTTCTAACAAAACATGACTGTTGTCCATCTCTTACTCATGACACCAACTGATTTTAACTATAATCACAGATATAAACTGCAGCTTAATTTCAGAACATGGAATCATTTTAACGTGATATTGAGACATGCTGACTATCAAACACAATTTCATACCAGACAGGTAGACATGATCATATATATTTTTTAATAAATCCACATCAATGTTGCATTTAAATCCACCAAAAACTTCAAGCATCAAAACAATAGTTGCATTCCTCTTTAAATTAACTCTCAGTTTTATACACACGCGATACTCAATTGAATGGAATTAAAACAAACTCTATATGCACACTAATGACAACAACCCAGCAGATATCAGGTGAAATGAGTTCGTTAAACAAACCAAGAATAGATGATATACAAGCTAATCTAAATCATTAGCAACCACAACATGAATAAGTAGAATAAAATAAACCAGAACTACTAGAGAGAGGCATTTAATTGGAGATGTCTCCATAGTGCATGTGAGATCAATCAATGAGCACTCACAAGGAATGGGCATTCTGTTTCAGGTGATGACTTTAGTAGTCAGGCGGATGGCCATTCTGTTTCAGGCTTCGTTTTTCAAATAAAATAACCTAATGAAAAAGCTTGAAAATGACTTGATAACTTGCTGTTTATTTCAAATTATTATTCCATGTAACTTTTATGTGATTTTGCTGCAGTTTAAGACAGAGATGTATCACATGAACAACCATTTTCTTTAAGGTAAAATAATTGACATAGCATCATCACACACACTCATCTAGCAATTACCTCTGGCAAATCGTGCTTGTTAGCTTCAATTACTTCTGGTACTCAGCATTTTCCCGGTCTTCACAGATTGTGATTGTATTCTCAGTTTCCCAAGTTTGAAAAATCTGATATGGTCTAGGTTGCCAGAGCATGTTGCCAGTGTTGGGACAAAGAACTCAATCCAAAATCAGAAACTTAGAGGTTGCCACAAGTATCCAAAATAAAAATTGAGAATTAATTTTGCTTTGCAAAATTCGACAGTTCTACAGTCAACTAAAAATTTCAAAATGGCACAAAACCAAAAATAAGATCATCAAACTTGAAAAAAGATTTGAGATTTCATTGATACAAACAAACACCAAATACATGAAATTGAAAACCCTAAAATCATTCCCTAAATCAAACCAATCTAACTCAAAAATTGAGAACCCTAAAATCAATTTCAAATTCAAAACATTAACCTAAATGTTAGGGTTCCAAACTCCAAATACCTGAAATTGGACCCCAAATGGACGAAATATAGCCGCTTCGGAACGAGAACGCTGATTCGGAATGAGAAGACGGCAAGTTGATGACGTCGGCGTGCTGTTCAAACCGAGAAGACTCGAAGACTCGACGTCGGCGTGCAAGTTGACGATGTCGGATGTCATCGACGGTGGCTGGATATCGTCTACGACATTGGCATCGCGACAAAGAAGTTACGGTTGGGCCGGAATGGACGTCGGCGACGGTGGCTTGTGTCGGCGACTGAAGATGGGTTCAATCGGGATGGGTGGCCAAAGGAATTGGGAATTTAGGGCAAATAGAGTGAAATTGATTTGAATAGTTGAAAAGGGCAGGAAGGTCATTTTAGGGCAATTTTACAATTTATTTGGGTTTTAGGGTAGATTTGCAATTCAGTCCCTAAAATAGGTCAGTTTTGCTAAAAACCCTTATAAAATTTCCATCGCTCGTTCTTGCATCAATTAGAATTGTGATTTTCTGGGATCTTTATATATACTAATAAATAAATCAGTGCTTGAGCAATAGATCGATGACTGGGAGAAAATAATGGGGACTATTCTCTTAATTCCAATCAAGTGATGCTAAATGCACTCCACCTATTTCTAGTTGCTAAATGCACTCCACATAATGGGATATGGGTATTTAGAAAATTAGTGCGGTGCATTCACAATAGTACTCCTTCCAACTTCCAAGTTCCAATGTTGGAAAATCCCCAATATAAAATTGGGGTTGGGGGTCCACTTCTAATTTTCTTTTGTTGAGTTCAACTTCAATTCATGCAACTTGAACTTTTAATGTAAATGTTGTTTAACCTAATTACAAATCTAGTTTATCAAGGTTTTTGGATCCTTAGCCTATCTAAGTTACTGGGGCTTAACTTTTATACCCATATGGATATAGTAACACCAAAATCTAAAAACCACTCATTGTTAAATTTAGAAATAACTTAAATTTTTTAGAACCACTTTCATGTTAAAATCAATTAAAAAGTGGTTTTCAATTTTTAGTACTACTATATCCATCCATTGGATATAGTAGCTAGTCCAAAGTTCTTGCTAAGATTTTAAAGATCTTTCAAAACATCAACTTTCTTTAGTAAGAATTTGTTTTATCTTATTAACAATCCATCACAAACTTTGAATGTAAGATAAAGTAAAAGTCAAGATTAGCCATTAGCGGATGATCGTCTTGATTTTCTTAATGTGAAATTTCAAACACGTGATTACATTGTTTTTGTATATGTATATATTTAACGTATATTGGTAAATGCGTACGTTGAAACTTGAACCTTCACAATAAACATGGAAAGGGGAATACTACATACACACCAAATGACGTGTTTAATGTTGGACTTGGTGGTAAGATGACATGTTATTCTTGCTACCCAAGTTCAATCCACTAGCATCGTCAATAAAAAAAAAACCAAAAAAAAAAATAATAATAATAATAACAAATGACGTACTTTATGATGATTTTTTATTGTTATAAATCTAGATAATAATAAAAACTTATTTTTTTCAATACAGTTTTTGCAATTATGTTTTAATAGAATTTATATTAATACAAATTTATCCGAATATTTGTCCTAGGAACGTGCGTTTACATTTCCTGTGTCTAAAATTAAAGAAATTGAATACGTTAAATGTTAATTGCACTAACTTACCCTTACTTTATTGAATCTAGTAACATTTTAAAAAGATTTTGTAAATTAAAACAAACATCATTTATTATCAAGTCAATCTGTTAATTTTAACGGTTGACTAAAATTTATCCGTGGAAAACCCCTGACATATCATCCCAAACAAAAAATATTTTTTAATTAAAATGTGGAAAATCAAATTTAAAAAAAAAAATTAAAATGTGGAAAATCAAATTTAAAAAAAAAAAAAAAAAAAAAAAAAAAAAAAAAACAGACACACACACACACACACACAAGATAATTAGTTCGTAGAAACATCCTTAGTTCATGGAGGAGCCTTCTCTTTCATTAGAAGGAGATCATCAAATATCTCTTGTTTCCTTTGACGGTGGAGATCCATCGCCGGTAGATTATTAATATTATTTTTTAAATTTTATTTTTAATTAAAATATATTTTATATTTTGGATGATGTGATAAGGGTATATTTGGCTTTAAAAGGATCAAGATTAATCAACTGTTAAATTTAACAGATTGAATTGATAGTAAGGTGGTTTCATGTTAATTTATTTTTTTGATAAGGCTCAACAAAGAGCAAACAAGGCCGAAGCCCAAACAAACCAGCAAACACAGGAACACAAAGGAAAGGAAAACAGAAGGAAAACAGCCACACAACCAGAGGGAGGCCCGCTGGCAGCAAGTTATCTATGATACTTAGCTTCCACATCCTTCCTAGCACACAGGGGAAAATCTTCCATCCAGAAACAATCTTCCTTCATCCTAAGAGCCATCTTGGAGAGGCCAATGGCCACCTTGTTGCACCTAGAAGGAATCCAGCTGACACTAGAAACATTCTAGTAGGAGAGGAGATTGTCAATATCATTCAAGATAGTCCCACAAGCAGAATTCAAATGATTGGAATTATTGATCCAATTAACCACCTTTCTAACATCGGACTCAATACAAAAAGGAGTCAGGCCGCATTCAATACTAAAATGAATACTTCTTAGGATTGCTAGAGCATTGGCAACCCAGAAATCAACACCAGCAGCTACACGCAAGGCGTAGGAAGCCATGACCAGACCTGAGGCATTCCTAATGACAATACCAAAACCAATCCGTCCTTTACCCTCACCAATTAGAGCCTTACAGTTAATTTTAAAAAAGCTCTGGATTGGAGGATTCCATTTAAAACCAACCGAGGAAGTCCTCTCAATCCTTTCAGAAAAAACACTATCCCTCTTCTAGAAATCACACAAAAAGGATTTACTCCAACTCATAGCCTCCCCAACATCTAACATCTTCTTCTCATGAACAAAGGTGTTTCTCACCCACCAAACCCTCCAAAGCGTAACACAAAACACCTCAAACTCCTTGATACTCAGAAGGTGGAGACAGGCATAAATAAAATCAAAGAAAATTCCAGAATTACCACCACACATTCGACTTCGAAACAGCCACTCATTGCGCACATACCTTAACTTCTGGTAGTCCCACAGAGCATGGAGGGTCGATTCAAACTCCTTCTCACAAAGAGGACAACTACCATCAGTTTGGACCACCCCCCCCCCCCCCCCCCCCCAAAAAAAGATTACCCATAGTTGGAATCCATTCATGACAAGCCTTCCATATGAAAATTTTAATCTTTAGGGGAATGTTCAGCTTCCATAAACAGGACCACCACCTCTTCACGGCAGAATTGTTGGAAGCACACGAGATTCCTTTCATGTCTTGTCTAACATTATACCCAGACGTAACAGTATATAGACCTCTGTCATTTAAATGCCACAGCACAGTATCCTGAGACTAACCAGACCCAAGAGGGATACTAAGGATTTGCTCAACATCATCTTTATCGAAATGGCTTCTAATAATATGATCATTCCAGCCACCCGACAGAGAGACAAGACACTCAACCTTGGCATCACAATTCAGCTTAGAAGTAGAGAGAATTTTGAAAGCAGAGGGTCTTGGGATCCACCTATGCTTATAGATATGAATAGAGGACCCGTTCCCCACTCTCCATCTCACCCCCATATCCAATATACCTCTGCCCCACATGATGCTCTTCCACACAAATGAGTCTGAAGGTTTTTTATCAGCAGTTAGAAAATCTCCATTGCAGAAATAACAGTCTTTAAGAACTCTAGCTGAGACAGACTCTGAATTTTTTAGAATCCTCCACCCTTGCTTAGCTAGTAATGCTCTATTGAAAGTTTCTAGGTTCTTGAAACCAAGCCCTCCTTCAGTTTTATCCATACAGAGTTTATCCCATTTGCACCAATGCATCTTCCGCTTTTCCTTATTACCACCCCCACCAAAACCTAGCACACAAGCGCTGGATTTTTGAAATCAAGGATTTGGGAAGCTGAAACATACTCATAACGTAGGTGGGGATCGACTGGATAACCACCTTGATAAGGATATCCTTACCTCCAACCGAAAGCTACTTTTCAACCCACCCTTTAATTTTCCCCCAAACCCTTTCCACAATATCAGCAAAGACCTTCTTTTTACTCCTCCCCGTAAAGTAAGGAAGACCTAGATAATTTTCATGGCACTCAACCAAATTAACTCCAACTAACTCAGCCAATCTCTTTCCCTCCGAAAGAGCCACTAAAGGACTCACGCACATAGCTGATTTCTTGTAATTAATAATCTGACCCGAAGCTTTCTCATAGTTATCCAACACTTTTCGGACCGCCCTACAATTACCATCATTAGCCTTTGAAAACAAAAGGCTGTCATCGGTAAAGAAGAGGTGTGAGATCACCGGACCATTTTTGCTGCACTTAAAACCAGAGAGATTACCATTTGCCTGAGCCGAACGGATTAAACAGGAGAGACCCTCCGTATAGATGAGGAAGAGATATGGCGAAAGCGGGTCGCCTTGCCTGAGACCCCTAGTTGGGATGATATTTCCACAAACCTTTCCGTTAAGCATAAAGGAGTAAGAGACAGAGGAAATACACCTCAAAATTAGCCTTACCCACCGCTCAGGGAAGCCCATCTTAAGCATCATTTTTTCAATGAAAATCCATTCAACTTTGTTGTAAGCCTTTGACATGTCGAGCTTAATGGCCATAGAGCCCTGTTTCCTCCTCCTCCTCTTCAGCCTGTGGAGACACTCGAAACCCACAATAGTATTATTCGATATGAGACGCCTCGGAATAAAAGCACATTGAGCTTCTGATATTACACCACCCAGGACAGTCCTAAACCGATTAGTAATAGCTTTGGCTATAATTTTATAAAGCACATTGCAGAGGCTGATGGGTCTAAAATCTGACACTGCTTCTGGCGAGAGAACCTTTGGAATCAATGTTATTATAGTGCTATTGAACTCAGCCACAGACCCACCATTGTTTAACACATTAATACAGCAAGGCATTACCATTCGGTCTATCTTACTCTAGTACTTTTGATAGAAAAGAGCTGGAAGGCCATCTTTTCCGGAGGCCTTCGTCGGTCCCATATCGAAAACAGCTTTCCTAACATCCTCAGCTGAGAAATCCATCCCCAATAGGTGGACCATCTGGACTGACAAGGTTGACTGAACGCCCTCAAGCACTCTATTAATACTGTCCAGACTTGGCTTGGAGGTCGTAAATAATTTAGTAAAATATTTATCAATCACCTTTTCCATCTCTTGGTTCGAATCATTCCATCAACCATCCTCATCAAGCAAACCCCACAGCCTATAACGAGCTTTTCTAGTTGAAGCCTTGGAATGGAAGAATTTGGAATTTCGGTCACCACACTTCATCCACTCAACCTTAGCCCGTTGACACCAGTACCTTTCCTCAACATTTAGCGCTTCATCCAACTTATCTTCAAGATTTCTAACAACTCTCCACGACTTAGGAATATCCATATTGTTTGCCAATTGCAAGTCCCTCCTCCTGCTTAGAATATCCTTCCTATGATTTTCACGTTTCTTCTATAGCATCTTTTTGAAATTTTACGAGATCTAATAAACTAAGGGTAAGTTAGTATAATTAACCCTTAAAAATATTATCAGTACTAACCAGAGTGATGATTGATGTTGCATAGTACAATAGTAGAAGCACTTTTGACAACAAGATGAGGTTGGTCAAGAAATAAAACCCCTCACACTTACGTACGAGATTGTAAGTTCGAGTTTCCCCCTCCTAAAAATACCCGAATTTATATAACATTATAAATAAATAAATAAATAAGTCACTTTTGACCGGCACCAAAGGCCGCCGCCAAATCGGAGAAGTCATATTTGTAAGCTATGTGTTAATTGTAATTATATTTATAGAGTGTTAATGAAGATTGTGAAATATTGCAAGTATAGGATAGAATACAATGCATAAAAAGACGTAAAGCATTGAATTTCACATTGTTATAGTATAAAAATATGATGTATATATTATTGTTATTCAAGCCTTCAAATGGAAACAACTCTTTATAATCGAATTTGAAATAATCTCAAATTGTTTATATACGAAAAAGACATAGAGATCTCCAATTAATGATGATTTTTCTTAAGATATACTAATTTATTAATATATATATATATATATAGCTTTTACTCTAATCAATCCTTAAAGCATCTGCCACGTAGAGTATCCTTGCCTTTCCTCAAATCTCATCTTTTTTTCATCTACAAGATATTTGAGACATCAAAGATAAAAACATAAGATAAAAAAAATGATTATATGTTATAACTTGTTACTTTGATGAATGTACTTTGAATGGTTGGATCACATCTTACTATCTTTATTGTTAGTGTGAATTAATTATATCTTCAATGTTAAATATATATCCTATTTTCTTTCAAAATAATAATAATAATAATATCATCACTTAACTCGGGTAGCGTGCACCTCCCTTAGACGTTAGTAGTGGGATTTCAAGTCTCATTATACGTATTTTACAAACATTTGTGAAGAGTTTTATTCACGGTGTTGTTATAGTAGATTTCTGTCAATTAAAAAACACTTTTATAATTAATAAATAGATATTCAACAGTGCATTTTTTTACAACTTTATTATTAAAAGTTTTACTTATAAAAACTATACTTGAAAAATTATACTAGATGAAGACTTTGATTCCTTATATTATATCTACCTTTTATTTCGTTGAAAATTTAGAACAAGGGTTACAAGGCCATGAAAGGACATGGTGAGTCTCAACGTGCTTCACATGTGTTCTAATAATTCAATATTTCAATTTCAGCCCATCACACTTTAATAGACATCGTAACAAAAAGTAAAAATTGATGTTCAACTTTTACACAAAAATTGAAATCGAACTAAAGTAATATAATTAATAGCAAGACATTTTTTTATGTATTTTTTTTTTAAAAAAAAGTATTATAAGTTACAACTATTACAATCGACCTGCCGAGACCTGCCAATTTCACACAATATATGTTTGGTCTGTATAACTACTCTCACAAACCAGGAGAAAACTCCCCACATACGTTTGTAAAATGCGCATAGTGGGATTCGAACGCATCACCACCATCATGAAAGGGAGATGCAGCACCATCTCTACCAAGAGATGATGTGCCATTTTTTGATATATAATTAAGAAACTTATTTTCAAATAGAGTAATGTTGAACATCACAACTACCATCACAATTTTTCAATCACAACTCATGTGTCAAATGATGTGTCAATTGATGAATGGATACATGGGTAAGTGAGATAAACCATTATTAATGTATATCCTTTCACCAATTGACACATCAACTGCCATATGAGTTGTGATTAAAAATTGGTGATAGTGGTTGTAATGTTTAGCATTACTCTTTCAAATATGACTAATAATGCTTAACACTTCAATTACAAAATGTATATATATATATATATTTTATAAAAGGGTTATTATCATTTTGGTACCTAAGTTTTGCTAAAAGATTACTTTGTTAAACGAGTTTGCTTTTTTAGCAACATTTTACTTGACTTTTGAAAAGTATATCAAATAGGTTATTCTGACTTTTTTTAATGGTCAAACGTCACAGAAAAGGTATAATGGCTCTTTTGCCCCCGCATACCCTATTAATGGCTGAAAGGACTGGTTTACCCTTTAAGATTTCTTGGAATGACAATTTTGCATGGGTCTATTAACACTAAATAAACCCTTACTAGTGACCAAATTTACAAGTTTACCATAATAAAGTAATAATTAAAAAAAAAATGGATAGTAGTATCATATAAATATTACAGTTGTTTTTAAAAAAATCTTATAAATGTATCAAAATATTACAAAGTTATTAAAAAAACTAATAATTAAAAAAATTATTGAATTAAAAAGAATAAATATATATTTAAAAAAGGAAAATAATTTTTTTTATTAAAATATAAAAACCAATTATTTCAATTATAAATAAAAAGGAGAGCAGATTTAGTTTCAAAAACAGAGAGAGAGAGAGAGAGAGAGAGAGAGAGAGAGAGAGAGATCTGAATTAGCTCGACGACAATTAGAACCAAACCCACCCGTCCATCTCAATGGCGATTAGAGCACCTCACATTTGGCGGGTGATTAGACCCAGAATCACCCCTCCATCTCGCCACCAAATAGAGCTTCACCCCCACCCATCATGCGAACTAGAATCGCACATCAATGATGGAGACTCAACATCAGAGACGCATACCCAGATGGATTTTCAATGTCCATCCCCGATTAGGGTCTCAATCTTCGGTGATGGAGCTGGTTCTCGTTGATGGAGATCCGTGATAGGTCTCCATCAATTGGTGAATTTGTGATGGATTGATAGAAACCACTTATGAATTTGTTTTTCTATGTTAATTTTTGGTTTTTAAATGTGATATTTTAAAAGAAAATACTAGTTTTATGGAATTTTTTTTTTATAATTTATAATTTGTATTTATATATTAATTTTAGAGATAAGATGAAATGACAAAAATAACCCCTTGGTCGTTAACGTTGACTAACTTTTGACATACGGTTGGACCTATTTGATACACTTTTCAAAAAGAAGGGAAAATGTTGCTAAAAATGCAAACTCCTTTAAAAAGTGATCTTTTAGCAAAACTTAGAGACCAAAATGATAATAACCCTTCATAAAATTAAGATTAAACCTTTTTTTTTTTTTTTGACAATATCTATTAATGCGGGACCGGTATTTTTTTGAAAGTTTTCATTATTGGTAGGATTCAAGCAGCTGTCCTGTGAGCCATTTGCCTAAACCTCAAACTCGTCTATCTACCAGTTAAGTTTCGCCCCTGTTGGCAAGATTAAACCTTTGAAGTATATAACAAAGGTTATTCGATGTCCTCACTGTTTATAGCATGTCATATTTTTTATGCTGATATTCCGAATTGGTACTAAATTACAATTTTACAAAGACAAATAGATAAACAAATAAAAGCTCTAATCGCGTTTACTAATCGGTGATGAAATGAAAGAGAATTAAGTTTTGTGAGAAAAAGTTTAGGAAAATAGTAATTGATTCCTTAGATAGGGGAACTTAATTCCTGGAGTGTGGATATGATTCACATAATTTGGTTCCCAATTAATTTTATTAAACACATCATAACTGGTAAAAACAAAACCCAAGTTCATATAGTATGTAACCAAGGATATAAAGTTGACTAATCAGCTTTTAAGATTCCATTGAAATTCGATAAACAAATAAATAAATAAAGGAGAGAGACAAAAGAGCTTAGTCGTAAAGCATGGGAAGAAAGTAAGGACCAAGTAATATATAGAATTCCTTTTATTTATATATTTATTTATTTATTTATTTATTTATTTAAGTATCATATAGAATTAGAATGAGAAGAAAGCAAACAAAGCGGAAAAGGCAAAATTTATTTTATAATGGAAAATATTAATTTGTGCACCACATGCAAAGGTTATGGTTAAGGTTATGGTTATAATTTAAAGCCGATCCTAAGATTTTGGGGGCCCGAGGCGAAATGTAAAAATGAGATATCAACCCTCCATGTATATTTATTTGATTTTTTTTTCTCTAGTAAATACTTATAAAAATCAATATAATAACCTAAAATAAAGACTATAAAACCATAAAATAACAAATAAAAAGTAACCGAAATAAAAAATTTATAATTGCATCAAAGAATATATCATTTAAACCTTTCTTGTCACACATTTTAGAAAATAAAACAAACTAGAATCCTCTAGGATTTAGAACTCCTAAATTGATTGAAAATAAAAGATCAAATTTTAATAACTTTGATATATTTTCAAAACCTAAACTTTATTCCTAATCAAACTAAAAAAAGAAATATTCCTAAATCGAAAAAAAATAACATCAAAATCCCTTCTAAAACATAAAACCAACAAAACATCTTTTCTAGCAAATCAGCAGTCATAACAAATGTAGGGCTTGTCAATATGATTCCAACGACATATTATGGGCCAAAAAGGGACTTCGTTTGACCCTCCAACAACCTTCTAGAAGTGTCCTACGTCAGTTTGATAGAAAGATTTGATGTGTTGTTGTCATTTGCAATAATAATAATTGTGTTTTTAGTGGACCTTTATTTAAAGAAAAAAAAAAAATTGTAAACGGCGCCTTTAAGTCATATAATGGTAAGCCTTTAATTATAATTGTTATGTGGACCTCCGGTCTTATATTCATGAAATCACCAAAAAAAAAATAAAAAATAAATAAATTAACTGAAATTTGGAAATTTGGTGGCCCATTACAATTGGAGGCCTTAGGCGATTGCCTCTTGGGCATACCCTCAGCCTCAGGGTTGACATTGGGTTCTATATCAATTTTAAGGTTGGTTTGATGGTAAACTCTTCATACATATATCACAAGATCGTGGGTTTTAGTTATTCCAAAAAAAAAAAAAAACCGAAATTTATATAAATAAAAATTTAAATAGAAAATTTGTAATGCACCCTCCCGCACGAATTTTATCGGATGATATCATAAAATAAGGCCTTAATATATAATTATTCAATCAAATGAGTTTTATATACTATATACTTGTATAGTATGATTTTTTCCGAGTACATGTAACTTACTGCATTGAAGATTTTGTTTAGGTTAAAATATCCCTTTAATCGACGAGAAAAGGTTTGGAGGAAATGGTAGGAAATGACACTTTTTTCATGTTAAATTTTGAGAGCATCACTAAATTAATAACTTAAGTTTTAATGGGGCACTAAATGAATAAAATAACGTAATCTCCTTCTTTTATTACATTTGTACCATTTTTAGGGTTTTTTTTTTTTTTTTTTTTCAAAAGCCTTCATTGATGGATGGAGGTCCTCCATCAATGGACATGAAAGACCACCACTAGAGGTCAGTTCGACCTCCAACGGATGTTGAATCAACCTCTAATGCAGAGTCGTTCGACTCTGTTTGATCTCCATTGGAGGTTCATTTCGACCTCCAATGAAGGTTTCGATGGAGAAACGACAAACGAAAATTAAAAAAAAAAAAAAAAATCATTTTTACCTAGAAAGTCTCAAAAATTGTAAAAAGTCTCGGAAAAAATCTCGAAAATTACCTAAAAGTCTTGGAAATTACCTAAAAGTCTCAGAAATTATCAAAAAGTCTCAGATACATTAAAATAAGTTTCGGAAAATATGAAAAATAAGTATCGGAAATAGAAAGCGTTAGACTTATTTTTGTGAGTGTGTTTTAAGGGTATTTTTGTCAAATCCACACTTTAAGTACTATTAAAACTTAAGTTATTAATTTGGTGATGGTTTTAAAACCCACTCTCTAAATAGTGCTATTAAATTTTCGAACCCTAAGGTTTGTCTAGCATTCTCACATTACACCATTAAAATTGTGGGTTGGATTTTTATATCTCTCCCAAAATAGCTAAATATCGTATAATTAATTAGTAATCCTTACAAAAGAAAAAAGAAAAAAAAAAAAAAAAACCCTTTAATCCTTAAAATAGAAACCAACATTTAATAATTATAGCATTTTATTAATTAATTTCAAAAAATATTCAAATTTAGGCGCCGATTTCTTTGCGCGATCCAAGGCCGTGGCCCCAAAAACGCGCCATTCACGGCTGCGCTTTACAACTACAAGTAGACATTAATTTTGGCGATTTTTTCCACTCATTGGCCCGTTGATTTTGCGGTTTTTTCGGTTATGGTTTTATTCTTTTATTTTATTTTATTTTTTTTTGACGAAATGGTTTTATCCAATTGACGAGGCAACTTTTGGTGATTTTGTGGTCCTCCAAAGTCCAGACCAAACCTTTTTTTTTTTAAAGACAAAATCAAATGTTCACTGCACGATTAACTCAAGTGTGTATAGTTACTACTTTTCTTAAAGTTGTTATGTGGATCCGTCCCCATTATGTTTGCATATTAAAAATTGATAAACATTTATATTCACGATCTACCGGTTGTACAATGAAAAAAGTTTGATTACGATAAGATATTGGTAACTAATCAATCACGCATTAACAGGTCGTTGTAGACTAATTGTGAGAATAACTATGCAGAATATATTAATAGTATTTAATTTCCACAAGTCAAGATAAAAATATATATATATATATATATATCAATTTCAAAAAGGCAATTGCCAATTATGTTTTGAACTTTTTTTTAAAAAAAATTTCAAATTGTTTACGACTTTTACAAAAGTAACTACATCGGTCCTCACATTTTTCCCAAGTACCAAATTTTAGTTTCTCTCTTTTTAGAAGTAATCAAATTGGTCTCTCTAATGGTTTAACCGTGTTAAATATAATAATTGACTTTAATGGTTTTAATTTTTTAATTTTTTTTATATAAGTATTACAAGAACTATTACAATAAGACCGTCAGGACCTACTAAGATCAAACAATACATATGCAGCCCGGATATCTACTCTTATAACGGGAGATAGCTACTCTCACAACACGAGAAAAAAACTCCCCACACATGCTTGTAAAATGTGCATGATGGGATTTGAACCCCTCACCACTTATGTGGAAGGGAGATGCACTACCAGCTATGCTAAACGATGTGCACTAAAGTTTTAGTTAAAGTACGTAAATATTATTTATTTGTCATATTACAGCAAAATTGTTTTGTCTTTTGTACAATAAATTCACCACTATAATTACAACAAAATCCAAAAATATTATTAATGAAATGCCATTTGTACCCTTTTAATTAAAAGTTTCTAAAAAATCTAAAAATATGCTAATAAGACAATGTCAATTATACCATTATTTTATAAACAAAGTTACAATTCATTCCCCGTTTAGTCTTTTACCATTTTTATATAATTGCTTTTTTTTTTTTTTTTTTTTTTTTTTTGTTAATATTATACAAGCAATGTTGTCAAAATTATTCAAAAATCAAAACCCAAAAATAAAATAAACAAAAATATACATGTGTTAAGAAGGAAAGAAAAAAAAAAAAAAACTGTGCATGTGTTATTATTATATTATTTAGGAGTAAAGTATAATTTTACCCTTATAAAGTTAAAGTTGACTGACGGAACTTAGTTAGAGGACTAATTTGGTACTTGGTAAAAATGGAAGGACCAATTTGGTCACTTTTGTTAAAGTCGTAAACAATTTGAAATTTAAAATTTGTCCAGGACCTAATGGGTAATTGCCCATTTCAAATAATAATAATGTCATAACTCTTATCTACTTAAGCCAAAATATTTCTTACAATTAATTATCGATTTATATTATGACATTCAGCGATTAAAACACCTCTTTATGTTTTGTTATTTAAAAAAATTAAAATATTTTATTTGCTCCATATAAAATTATAATATCCTTTATATTAGTATAAGTTATTAAGCCAAGTTTATTATTTTTGTCTTATCCAATTTTAATTTAAAGACTATATCCTAATGTGTTTGAAGAATCAACTCTAAAAAAGTAAGGAGATGAATAAAAAAAAAATTATAGGATTTTTTATTTTTTATTTATTTATATTAAAAAAAATTATGTTTTGTTTTTTTTATAATTAAATATTTAACATTGTTGGTCACGCATTATTGGGCTTATAACATGTAAATTCATTAGTAAAGATTAAAATAGTTATTTTAAAAAGCTTCAAACTTCAAAGGTGCAACAACCTCCTAAGTTTAATATTAATGACATAAAAAATATGCCCAAAAAGTAAGGGTTAAAAACAAGTTATAAACACCAATGGCCTCTTACCAATGTTGTTGGAACCTCCAAGTGAGCCCTCCATCACCACGGTTCAACGCTTAACGCATGCATGTATATATATATATATATATATATATTCATTGTCCAACCTTGACTATTAATCCCAAGTGTGGGTGCCCACTCCCCATTAGTGGGAGTTGTATTTCGATCTGTACTAGTAGAGTCTAATTCTCACAAGGTTCCGGCTGTTGTTGTATAATTAAAAATAATAATAATAATAATAATAATAATAAAGATAAACTCTAACGAATTAAGTAAATAAAATAATTAATTATTATGGATAGCCTATTCACCATAGTATCACCACCATACTCAATGAGTCAATGGAGATAGTTAACAACTAAACTTCTGTGTCAAAAGCTTGTCAAATTAGTTAAAGGGAACTTTTTTTTTTTTTTTTTTTTTTTTGAATACAGTTAAAGGGAACTTTTTACTGTTACAGGGAATAAAGATTAGAATCAAGTCACCAACCCAATCAAATAGAATAGAGTGTTAATTTTATTACCATAATGGCATTATATATATATATGTTATAAATAAAATTAAAAATAATAGATGAAGAACATAAAAGAATTAACAACATATAAACTAATAAATAATAAAGTAGAGTAAAGAAACAAGAGAGAGTGAATGAAACGGGATAGAGAGATTAGAGGAAGAACAAGGCTAGATATATATTAGTGTATAAAAAGTGTATCAGTTTTATTAACAATACAAAAAGCCATATATATAGGCAAACTAACAAGGGGTGTATATTGCAATTTTCTATACATGTTGCCACCATGAGCCACGTTTAAAACCAACCCTCACTTTGTTGCCACTTGCCATGTCATGCACAATGGTGGAAGCCACCAACTATATTCATAACACTCCCCCTTGGATTCCACTATTTGTATTTTAATCTGTTAGGAAAAACCCAATGGGACAAAAACCTTAGCAAAATATATACAATGATCTTCTGGATCAAGTGGTGTGGATGTGTTCAGTACTGCCTCATTAAAACCTTTCTGGTAAAAACCAGTGGGACAAAATCCGGTAAAAGGAAAAAGAGTACAGTACACATATGTCAATTCAAAATTTTGCTCCCCCTGATTGAACGACTCTCCCTAAATGAAACTTTAATATCAATCCTGTAATTTACAAAGACGAACGCATACCAATTTCATATACCAGTTTCTCAAAATTTGATGTAGGCGATACTTTGGTAAATAGATCTGCCAGATTATCTGTATTTGTTTAATATTAATTTGTCGGCTCTGCTGAAGTTCATAAGTATAGAAGAATTTTTGAGAAATATGTTTAGTTCTGTCTCCTTTGATATAGCCTCCTCTAATTTGAGCAATACAAGCCTCAGTATCTTCAAATATTGGTGTCGGCATTCCTGTAGATAATGAAAAATCCACATATATTTTGAATATGATAAATAACTAACCTTAGCCACACGTATTCTCAGCTTGCTTCATGAAGTGCAAGGATCTCAGAATGATTATAGGATGTAGCAACAAGAGTTTGCTTTGTGGAGCGCCAGGAGATTGCTTTGCCATTATAGGTAAAAATATACCTCGTTTGTGAACGAGCTTTATGAGGATTAGATAAATACCCGGTATCAGCATAACCAAGTAAGCCTGGAAAATTGTTAGATTTTGAATAATATAATCATAAATCTTTTGTTCCACGAAGATAACGAAAAAATGTTTAATCTCATTCCAATGTCTTCGATTTGGTGCTGAACTGAATCTAGCAAGTAAATTTACTGAAAATGCGATATCTGGTCGAGTACATTGAGCCAGATATAATAAAGCACCAATTGCATTAAGATATGGTACTTCAGGATCAAGTATCTTTTCACCATCTTCTAGTGGTTGGAATGGATCTTTCTTAGGATCAAAGATTCTAACAATCATAGGAGTACTTAATGGGTGAGCATTATTCATATTAAATCTTTTCAGAATTTTTTCAATATACGCTGATTGATGGACAAGTATTCCGTCTAATTTATGCTCAATCTCCAGACCGAGACAATATTTTGTCTTTCCCATGTCTTTCATTTCAAATTCCCTTTTTAAATATTCAGCAGTTTTCAGGAGCTCTCCAGGAGTTCCAATCAAATTCATATTATCAATGTAAACTGCTATAATAGCAAATCCATATTCTGATTTCTTTATGAAGAACATATGGGTGTATAATATAATTATTATACCTTTATTTCATCAGATATTTACTGAGATGGTTATACCACATCCGTCCAGATTGTTTTTAATCCATTTAAGGATTTTTGTAGGTTTATCAAATACAGATTACGAGATCTTGGTTTATATGCTTCTGACATTTTAAATCCTTTCGGGATTATAAATATCTGCATTGAGTGAATTATATAGATAAATGATTACTAAGTTTAAAAGAAGTATTTCAAGCCTTTTAAAGGCAGCCAAATTTATCTAAAATTCGAAACGTAATCGTATTCATCACTACTGAATACTAAGTTTCTGTGAGAAACCTTGTACTACGAGTTGTGCCTCATATCTTACGATCTCGTTTTTCTTATTACGTTTTCCGTATAAAGACTTTTTAGTATCCAACTAGTTTGACATCTTCAGGTGTCTGGAGAACTATTGGTCTAAATATTTTATGTTTGGCTTATGAAGTCAATTCTTCTTGAATTGCTTCTTTTCATTTAGGCCAATCATGCCTTTGTCTACTATCATCGATACTATGAGTTTCATAATTATTATTTCAGTAGCTACTTATATTTGAAAATGTATCACTGATGATTGTTTCTTCACTATTCCACATTTCTCATGTATGATTTATAGAAATTTTCTCAATTTCAATATACTTGAATCTCTGTTGAGGTTTCTTCCATTTCAATGGATTTAATCACTTCAGGGACTTTGTGTCTCTTTAGATATAACTAACTCTTATAGAATTGATCTAGAGAAAGTGGATTTATTCATAACTCGAGTCTTGTTTACATTAGGATCCTGATAATTTATTTTCTTCTTCTGGGAACAATACATTTCGAAATAAAAGGTTTACAAACTTATGATATGCATCAGATGATTTATTTGTTGCATTTTACTCAGATCGTTCTTCAGGAACAATCACCCGGCCGGGGTTTATGAGATAGCAACTTATAAAATTTTGTAATCTTTAGTATATCAAATAACTGATTAATAATTATTTGATGATCAATTATCTCAAAAATGAGCATGTCTATGACCAATTACAAGTTGTAATGGTAAGTAATAATGATAAGCAGTGGATCAGAGATGAATAAAATGTCTCCATATAAAAATTGGTAATTGTATCGAAATAATAAAGTTCTCTCAATTAACTGGAGATGCTTGATAAGTGACTTTGTTAATCCATTATGAGTATGAACATGTGGAACTGGATGTTCAACATTAATCCCAACTGATCTACAATATTCATCAAATGTCTTGGAAGTAAATTCACCAGCATTATCAAGGTAGATTGATTTGATCGGATGATCGGGAAAATGTGCCCGAAGCTTGATAATTTGTGCGAGTAATCTCGCAAAAGTAACATTGCGTGTTGATAATAAACAAACGTGTGACCATCTGCTGGATGCATCAACTAAGACCATAAAATAGCGGAACGGTCCACTTGGTGGATGAATAGGTCCACATATGTCCCCTTGAATCCTTTGTAGGAATGATGGGGATTCAAAACCAACTTTAGAATGTGATGGTTTTATTACTAACTTCCATTGTGAACATGCAGTATATAAATTTTCGTGGGATAAAAGAATCTTCTGGTTCTTTAAAAGATGTCTATGAGAATTTTCAATGATTCTACACATCATTGTAGATCCCAGGTGACCAAGACGGTCATGCAAATGCATAAATATTTTTGGGTTTGAGAACTTTTGGTTCATAACTGCATAAATTTCTACATCTCTTATAAGAGTGTAATATAATCCAGATGATAAACCACGTAGCATTTCCATAATGAGCTTCTGGCCTGAATTATGAGAAGTAATGCACAGATACTCAATATTCTCATCACTTATAGTTTTTATGTGATATCCATTACACCGTATATTTTTGAAACTAAGTAGATTTCTTCTGGATCTACTTGAATATAAAGCATCACTGATACATATTTTAGTATTGTTTGGTAACAATATCATGGTTCTACCAGAGCCTTCTATCAAATCTGCTGGACCCGATATTGTATTAACATTTGCTTTGAGCAAGGTTAAATTCAGAAAGTATTTCTCATTCCACAGAATCGTATGCATCGGTGCACTATCAGCCAGACATATATCTCCTATATCTTGCTTTTCAACATCATTCAATATACCATTTAAAGACGTATATATTCATAAAGAAAAATAAAGTGTATATTAGACAAAATGATCAAAAGTATAAACATATAGATATGAAAATATATCACTTCATAAAACAAAATCATGAATCATATTGATTTTTCGAACTTCCGGTTTGACCATGAACTGCAGGTTCATAAAATTAAGAAAACTTCAGGTTCTAAATAGAAATCACAAATTGACTTTCTAGATGAAAGAATCGTAACTTGATCCAATTCAGAATTTCTAGTTCTAATAAACTTTGACATAAAAGTTTAATATCACAATTTAAATTGAATTAAGAGCTTCAAGTCTGATTAGAACTTCATGTTCAAAACTTAAGAACTTCAAATTCAGATTCAATACTTTGTGTTCAAAATTAGAACTTCAGATTCTGATCGGTTTGTAAAACTGCGCCAACTTAAATATTATAATGACAAATCCAGAAACTTCAGATTCTGGTTAGTCAGTTAAGCCGAGCTTGGTTTAAATTCAAAAAATTTAACAATTGATCTAGTTAGGCTCAACACATAATTTATACAAATCTAAAAACTTCTAGTTTTGGTTAGTTGGCATACTCAGATACATAAATTGCATAAAATTAAATAGATGCGTAAAATTAAAATAACAGATAATATAACAGAAATAAGATGAAGAAGAATGAAAGGATAACGGTATGAGATAAAGTGAATATGGGAGAAAATTTACTATTTTTATTGATGATTTCAGATTACATCCTAACCACACAATTTCAGCTGTGTAGTGATTTTGAATAAAATAGTATTATACTTAGAGACTGATCCAAAGCCTTGAAAACATAAATGTTGCCATTGATACCTAGCATTTGGTAATGCAACATCGGGTTGGTTATCAAATTGGTAATGCAACATCGGGTTGGTTATCAAATCGGTCTTCTAGTTCTTGCCATAGAACTTCTGGTTCTGTGACAGTTAAGTATTGGGCTTTTAAATTGTAATTGTCCCCAGACACTTCCAGTGCAGCAAATTTCAAATTTGCAAGCTTTGACATTATTACAACTTCTGGTTATCTGAAAATCATAATCGAAGTTAGAACTTCTGGTCTAATAAAAATCTGAGGAATTTAAATCTTCAGATATGTAAAGAAATATTTGTAAATAAATAAATCCAGAAGCTTCAGGTTCCGGTAATGATAAATAAATTCATAAACTTCAGGTTCTTGATGGGTAACCAAATTGTTTAAATAAAAATTACAAAATAAAATGCGTAATAATAAATGCGGAAAAAGTAAATCCATAACTGCAGGTTCTGGTAGGTTGGCATAGCCAATCTCATAAAAGCATATAAATAAATAAATGCGAGAAAATAAATTGCTTAAAAGTAAATAAAATGCAGTAAAGTAAATTGCGTAAAAGTAAAAATACGAGAAAGTAAACTTAGAACTGCAGGTTCTTGTATTAATAAATAAACATTTGGAAACTTTAGGTTTTAATAATAATAAATTCAGAAACTTCAAGTTCTGGAAATAAATCTAAGAACTTCAGGTTCTAGTGGTAATAAATTCAGAAGCTTCAGGTTCTAGAAATAAATCTAGGAACTTCAGGTTCCAGTAGTAATAAATTCAGAACTTTAGATTCTAGTAATAAATCTAGGAACTTCAGGTCCCAGTAGTAATAAATTCAGAACTTCAGGTTCTGGGAATAACAGCATTCGTGCTGATAACATGTTATAAATAAAATTAAAAATAATAGATGAAGAACATAAAAGAATAGATAAAGAACAACATATAAACTGATGAAGAACATAAAGAATAGATAAAGAACAACATATAAACTAATAAATAATAATGTAGAGTAAAGAAACAAGAGAGAGTGAGTGAAACGAGAGAGAGAGAGATTAGAGGAAGAACAAGGCTAGATATATATTAGTGTATAAAAAGTGTATCAGTTTTATTAACAATACAAAAAGCCATATATATAGGCAAACTAACAAGGGGTGCATATTGCAATTTTCTACACATGTTGCCACCATGAGCCACGTTTAAAACCAACCCTCACTTTGTTGCCACTTGCCATGTCATGCACAATGGTGGAAGCCACCAACTATATTCATAACAATATATATGTTTTTATCGATGTTCATATATATATATATATATATATCTGAGTTACCACTACCGCAGAAGGTATATATTAAAAAAATTAACTATTTATATCCAGTAGATTAGTATCCATTTAATTAACCATATAATAATATGAATTTGGATCATCTTCTCATGTTAGCTCTTCCTCAACTTTCAATAATCTTATGTCATATAAACGCATTACAATGAATAAGATATTATTGTATTTACATACAATGAATAGGTGGTTAGGTTGTGCTTATTTTTCACTGTCATTTTATTAATAACAAATCACATGCTTTTAAAATTTAAAGTGAGGAAGGAGTTGAAATGATGGACAAAATCGTGTTTCGTTTTTTATCTAAAAATCCTTGCAAGTGCACAAGTTTAATGGCTTGTATACCACAAAAGCTAGGTTTGTTCCTTAGAGTTCAAGAAGATATTGGTCAAAACTAAAATTCTATAACTAATTTATTCTAAGTGAGTGAAAAGGAAATTGCAAAATACGTTTTGTTGGGAACAAGTGATTTGTGAATTATACAAATTAGTGAAATAAAGCTACTAATTAATTACTTCCAACAACTAAAACTAGCAAGGTGTGAGAGGTTGTGAATATACGATGTGAGGACTAGGGAATCAATGGAGTCAAGATATGAATAAAGGGTATCACCAAATCAACCTCATTAACACGTTTGTTCAAGTTAGGATCCAATCTTCACTTACTATGACTTATCCTCAACTACCACACAACTATGATATTTAGTGTGAGCAATACCGGAGGATGCTATTAAGCTTAGAAGATCTTAAGGACCAAGATCTACTAGGAGTGATATTCTCTCCATAGGATCTTTTCCATTCAAGTATAGCTTTTAATTTGAATTAAGCAAGATATTTACTCAATCAAAAATTCTCTACCCAACTTGAATTAAAAGGTGATATTCAATTCAATAACAAATTGAGATTAATTATTTGAAGAACCTTGAATGAAAAAACTTGAATAAACATTCTTAAAATAGGTTTAATGATATTACCCGACATCCATACAATCCTCACATCGATCCCCTAGTTTGGGGATTAGTTACACATAACTAAACAAAAGGAAAGAGAAGAAATGATAAAGAGAAAACCCATTTGATATGTAGAATTTCCTATATCTTCAAGCTTGATTCTAGATCTCCAAGTTCTCCTCCTTGTAATATGCCAACTACTATAGAAAATGGTGGGATTATGGTGAGATATGGGGGGTTTTGGGGTAAGGTAAGGTATGTGAGTGAGAAATATGGTATATTGCTAGATTTGGGTTGCAGGTTGTGATGTAAGAGAATCCAAAAGAGGGGTATTTATATGGGATGCCAAAATTAGGTCTAAAACTCCATGTGCTGAGCTCGACATGTTTTTTCGTTGTTGACTTCACTGTCCTCCAAAGCGAAACTAGGACATCAAACTTCTCTAGATCTTGAATTCCTTGGTGACTTCGCTACTGAGTTGCAAAATAATTTCGATGTCCTCTAGAGCAAACACTGAAGATTGAAAGCTATTGATATTTTCTTGCTGCTGAGTTCGCTGTTCATCGGAGTGAACCCTGGATAGCAAAATTCTTTGGACTTGGTTTCGTGGTTGGCTTCCACAACTTTCACTGCCCTTTAGAGTGACACATGGACGACGAAGTTCTCTAGACTTCTTTTCACTATTTTTCACGGTGAAAGTAGCAGTGATCTCCAAGAATGCTTCTGACCAACTTCTTCACATATTTGGACCCAAACTTGCTATTTTTGCACAAAAACCCATGTCAAAACTAAAAACCTGTAAAATGCTAATTCTGAGCCATTAGATACTAGGTTTTACCGACCAAAAACGTAGGAAATGGGGCCAAAATATGGTATAAAAATGGTTCGATCACAAAACTAAGAGGGAATCTAGGTCCTCATAATATGTGTCATATTCACATATGGTATAACCATATAACAAATCATTGTTCTTAATCATGTGCTATATTTATTTGAATACAGTTTGTTTAATTAATCGTGATATACAGGGTGAAGCAAGGACTTATCGTCTGGGTGGGCTAAATCAAGTATAATTTTTTTTAGTATACCATATGCTGTGCAGCACCTCGAACTTGTTACATTGTCATACTAAATGAATGTAATTTTTTACACATCGGGCGGTAGTACAAAGTTTTTCTTAAGAAAACTAAAGTTTTCCTAAAAAAAGTGTGTAGTACCTGAATAAGAAAGATGCAATGATCTTGCACCTAAAAACATTTTAAAAAATGACCAAAAAAAAAAAAAATAGCAAACGAAATTAATTAAACACATACTTGTTTGGACTTTAGCAAATGAAGTAAGGAATTTAAAAAAAAATAATCATTTATCTATGAAATGAACGGAGAATGAAGAGGAAAGAGAAATTTTAATGTGTTTTTTTTTTTTGAAATAAAACTTTAATGTATTTGAGTGTCAATAAAATATTAAGTATATCACTTTATTGAATCTATTGATATTATCTCAATTAAATTAAATTATAAACTTTACCATTTTTGTGAAGGGTGGCTCTCTTGCCACCCATAAAATATCTGTGAAAATTGCTAAAAATAACCACTCTAAATATGGGAAATTCGATTTTAACCACATACGAAACTTTAATTATTAATAACCATGTTTTGAAAAAAAATTCAGTGGGTGTCCATAAATTACCAAGATGCCCCCAAATTAAATTTTCTATTAAATTTTCTTATTTTTTTTACCTTGTCTTTTCTTTTCTCTTTTCTCTTTTCTTGACCGTATTCTTCCTTCTTCTTTGTTCATTCTTCTTCACTTTTGTTTCCGATCATTGTTCCTCTTCCTGCAAATCGAACACCAATGGTCGAACCATTGTTATTCCTGCAAATCGACTAACTAGAGGATGGTTTGATTTCAGAATCGCGTTCAAGATTTAAAGAAGTGAAAACTTGAAAAAAGAAATCGATTTGCTCTAAATCGGTATTTGGTGTGTAAATATCTTTCATTTGTTCATTAATTGAGTTGAAAACAGTGACTTTAACATGAGTTTAGCGTTATTACTTCACTTTTATGTGTTTTTGTGAAGAATTAAATTAAATAAAGTTTCAAGTTTTTTCTAGAAGATTTCAAGTTCACTGGATCGAAAACTTGAAATCTTATGTAAAAACTTGAAATGTTGACAAATTTCTGGGTAAAATTTCAAGTTTCTAGGTAAGATTTCAAGTTTCTAGGTGAGATTTCAATTAAGTTTTTATTTTTTATTTTTATTTTTATTTATTTTTATTTTTATTTTTTTTACAGAAGATTTCAAGTTTCACTAGTTCGAAAACTTGTGAAACTTGAAATCTTATGTAAAAACTCGAAATGTTGACAGAGATTTAAAGCATGATTTCAAGTTTTCGCAAAACATTTCAAGTTTGTCGAAGATTTCATGATTTCAAGTATTTTTTTTTACCGAACTCCAACATCCAGTCCCAAATCATCCAAAATACCATACCTCAACCCAATCAACCCCCAAAATTGATACATTTCAACATTTATTATTCCCTAAACATGTTTGAAATCACAATAAAATGTTAAGTGAGAAGAGAATGGTGGGTTTGTCTCCAACGAATGGTGGGTTCATCTCCAAGCTGTGATAGCAACCTCTTCTCTTCCGGCTGCTCCGACGATGACTATGACGACGCCCTCTTCTCTCCCGGCGACACCGCTTCTTTTCTCTCTTCTCTCTCGATGAGAACAACTCTCCCTCTGCTGTTGTTTTTGGTTTTTAGGGCTTTTATATATGGGTATTGAGGTAATTTCTCAAAAAAGTCGTTATTAACAGTTAAAATTTCAAAAGTGGTTAAACAAAAGTTTAATGTTTTGGATGGCTAGTTTTGGTTTTCTCTCAAAATATCTTCCAACACCTATGTTTTTATGAAATTTTTTTATTTCTAAAATACCCTTACATTTAATTACTTAAAATATATGGTTTTATAATTGGAAATTAAATTTATTTCCTACACCCATAAGTTGAACACCCAATCTATCATAAACCATAATAAAAATATATACTTAAATCAAATCCAACCCAGTATCAATCAGGAAATATAATTATTTTTCACACATAGTCAAGGAATTGATGAACAAAGAAATGATTTCATGGATTCGAATTCATTCAGGTATGTTTACTTTAATTTTTATAATTGTTTTATGAATATTGAATAAAAAATTGTTGCAGTTGTAGTCTTGTAGAACTCTTCATTTTTTTTTTTTTAAAAAAAAGTGGTTGTAGAACTTGATCAATTAAGTATATACGAATCTCAAACACAACTCACTCACTCACTTTACTTTAATTCAACTACAAATTCTTGTTAATTTAATAATTTAATTGGTTTATAAACCACAAAAACTTGGTAGATGGAGTTTAAAAACCAAAATTTTAAATGAAAGATAAAAGAAACTGCATATGTAGAAAGGTACAATAATAATTATTATTTTTCTTCGGTGGTGGAAGCAAATGAAGAGAAATAGTGCAACCAATATAACTAATTAACTTCAATTGCGGATGTATTTGGAAGAGTTCATGCAGGAGGACCTAGAAGCCAAGAAGGTTTTGTTGTTTTTTTTTTTTTTTAAAAACCGCAATCTTTATTAAGATGGGGATCTACCCCAAAAACAAGAAAATACAAGCCAAAGAGTCCAAAAATCAAACATAACAAGCAAAAACGCCCAGCAACCAAAAAACAAAAGAAGAGTTACTCAAAACAAAAAACTACATAGCAACAGAATCATAGCCCAAAAAATTATGCCACCAAGTCAAATACTTCCCCATTGAATGACATCCCCTTCCTTGTTAGATCCCTTCTTTGCCAAACTATTTGCATAGGAATTCGAAGCTCTTGAACTAAACTGAACCGACAAACTTCCGTGATTCGTCAATTGATCCCGAATATCATAGACCAAATTAACATGCGCTAGGCTTCCAACATAATCAGAATTAATCCATGTAACATTAACCAAGGAATCGCTAACAATTTAAATTACAATACCTTGCAACGAAGGATTCGAAATACAAAGAGCACATGCTTTTTCAATGGCGATTAATTCTAATGTGATAAAATCCTGGTAGCCAACGAAAGGAGAAAACAGACATAACACCATACCTCTATTGTTTCTTAGTACCCCACCAATATCGGCCAAACCAGGCTAACCTCTAGATAAGCCGTCGACATTGAACTTGAGAGACCCTAAACTCGACGGAATCCAAGCTTCAACAACCCGCTTCTTTGATTCCAATAGGTCCTTGCAGAATTCACTCACGCCTTGGAGAAAAGAAGTGAGAGGTACCAAAGAACCGCATCCATGATGCTTAAACCACCAGGCAATATGGAATTGAATAGAATCCAAGGCTAAAGACATTACAGGCTCACCATCGTTGAAGACCTTACTATTCATGGCCTCATATATTGTCCAAGCCATAGCAAAAAACAACGTAAACCATGCTCGTTTACATTCGCGAGAAGGACATAAAAAACCCCATCCAGCAGCCCATTCCTCAATAGACTTAATAACACACCCACGAACTCCCCACCACCCCATCCCTATAAACCATAATTTCCACAACCAACTACAATGAATAAAGAGGTGGTTAGCTGATTCTTCTTCATCATTGCATAAAAAGGCACACCAAACTCGCATTAGGGAACATACCAAACTTATTGAGCACCTATCTAACCATAACTCTTCCTTTTAACATTTGCCAGACAAAAATCTCCACCTTAGGAGGAAATACACCTTGCCAACAAAACTTATCAAAGCCAACTTGATCAACCACCCTATCCTCCCAAGCTCTACAAAACGAACTCACCGAAAACACACCATTGGTGGACAAATTCCACACCAAGGAATCTAATATGGTGGGCTGAACAGTAATGCTCTAGACATGCGTAAACCCTTCACCAAAGTGGGAGGTGGAAGTTTAGCAATTACTTCAATTTTAGCCCTATCTACTTCTATGCCTTTATCAGATATCACACGTCCTAGCACTATTCCAAATTTCACCATAAAAAAAATGGTTTTTCTCCCAACTAAGAGTCAAATTAGTTTCAGTGCATCTTTTCAAAACACTAGTTAAGTTATCAATGCAGTGGTCAAAAGAATTACCAAAAACAGAAAAATCATCTATAAATACCTCAATACACCTTTCTAGCATGTCGGGGAAGATTGACATCATGCATCTTTGGAAGGTGGTAGGGGCGTTGCACAGCCCAAAAGGCATTATTCGGTAAGCAAAAGTTCCAAAGGGGCATGTGAACGTCATCTTCTCTTGGTCCTCTAGAGCTATGGCAATTTGATTGTATCCTGAAAATCCATCCAGGAAGCAATAGTAAGCATGTCCCGCCAAACGCGCAAGCACTTGATTAATAAACGGCAAAGGAAAGTGATCCTTTTTAGTTGTCGTGTTAAGCTTGCGGTAATCTATGCATACTCTCCATCCTGTTGTCTTTCTTGTAGGAATCAACTCATTGTTCTCATTAGCTACCACTGTGATCCTAGATGATGAGAATAAGGGAGCTGTACCAAGGGATCCTTTGCATGTCCTGGTTGGGCCAATAACAAGGGCAAGAGCTAAGAGATTCAAAGAATCACTTAATGGCCTGATTCAAGACACTTGGGCTGATTCTGAAGTGTTGAAGACCAAGATGAGCCCACATAAAGATCAAGACCTAATTAACGGCATTAAGGCCATTGATTGGACCGAATAAGAGAATAATTTGGCATGTGGCAGAAGCTTGGGCGTGGAGCACAAGCTTGAGCGTGTGGAGGACATTCAATTTCAGATTTCCTTTTTTAGTTTTTATAAAGAATTATGAGTTGATTTTTTCCTCGAATTAAGGGGCTGATTTGCTTCCAAATAGGAAATAAGTCAATTGTTGCTTGTTTTATTTTCTTTCCCATTTTGTAAGGCATTAATTGCCGGATATCTTGTTTCCTTCTTGCACTAGGCGTGTAGCCTTTCTTTTTTCCATTAGGGTTTTAGTTTAAAAGGAACCAACTGATGTATTATTTCGGTAGACTTGATTTTGAATGAAAATTGAGAGAATTTTCTCTTTTGTTCTTTGAGAACTAATTGGAACTTATCAGATTTCTTTGTGGCGTTCCTCCTTGACTTATCAATCGAGTATTCCATCCTTGATTGTGGCGTCCTCCTTTATACCAAGGTTCACATCTCGATATAGGTGTTGGGTCGCGGTTTCCATCGGAACTAGAGGTTAGAACGATCCTAAGCATCAACCTTGTTACAATCGACGAGGTTCGTATCAGTTGGTATCGGAGCTTAGGCTTCTAAATCAGGTTTGATCTATCCTTTTTTTTTTCACAACAAATTTGTATTTTAACTTTTTAGGAAAAGTATTCCAAAATATTGGTGTTGGGTTTCAAGGCAAGTCCTTTGAGGTTCTCATCATTTGGTATAAGTCTCAAGCTCTAAAATCAGATTTAATTATCCTTATTTTTATTTTCTTGTTATTTTTTTTTTTTTTGTTATTTCGTTTGCTATATTCCTCCTTAATTTTATCCAATAAAAAAAACAAAAAAAAAAAAAAACAAAATTAAAACAAAACAAAACAAAAACAAAAACAAAAACAAAAGAGAAAATATGTCTTCCAAGGGTGATTCATCAAACAAAGAAGAAATAGGGGAACCATCCTATGTGATGCAGGCTATCAACAATATTTTGGTGAAGATTCGAGGACGAATCCTTTTGACGAGAGGGGGAATGATGAGAATCAAGAAGCTTCACCAACTGATCCATTCCATATTGTATCTGAGCCAATTACAAAGGGCTAAGAGGATCAATGAAGTATTTAATGGGCTGATCTGATTTGTTGAAGTCCAAGTTCGGCCCACATGAAGACCAAGCTAGGGCTTAGGCTCGTTGTACAAGTTAGGGTTAGAGAAGATTCATTTTCAGCTTTTTTCTTTTTAGTTTCCAAAGAATAATGAGCTGATTTATTTCCTAAAGGTGCTGATTTGTTTTCAAAATTTAGCCTTCCAAATAGGGTGCAAGTCAACTAATTGCATGTTTTCATCTTTATTTTCTTTCCTGATTGTAGGGCATTAATTGCCGAATATTTGTTCCCTTTTAGGTCTTAGATATTTTAGTATTTAAGGGACTCATTGATGTATTATTTAGCAAACTTTTATAATGAAATAATATTATTTGAGAGAATGTTTTCTCTTGGTTCTTCATTGAACTATGAACTTATCAAGGGTTATACATTGTGGCGTTCAAACTTGACTTATCACTCACATTCTTTCTTATTCTTGAGTGTGGCGTCTACAACCTTCTTGATACCGTTGGTTCTTATCTCCATATAGATAATAGGTCGCGGTCCTTTTTTTAATTTCCTTTATTTGTAAACTTGAATTAGAAAACGATTCTTCATTACCATATATTGGTTCCGGGTCTCACTACTCTTGGTGAGGTTCATATCAGTTGGTATCAGAGCTTAGGCCTCTAACATCAGGTTTAATCTATCTTTGTTATTCTTCTTCTTTGATTCCGTTTGATCAAGTCCAGTACCCAAAAAATATATATATATATACCAAAGATCTTGCTTGTTGATCAAGGTCGGTAAAAAATAAAAAAAAAGGTAAATTTTTTTTTTATATTTTGAACGATTGTATAGTTGAATATATATCAACTATTGTTACTCCTCTTCTTGATTCGTGCAATGGTATTCAAAAAAAAAAAAAAATCCTGGTAGCAGAAACTCGTCTTTGTTATTCTAGTTTCATTGTGATTCGTTTCGTGTGAACCTAGGAAATCTTTGTTTCTTTGAACGTGGCTAAGAAATCCTGATTATTGTTTGGTCAGTTTGATAAGAACTTTTGAGAAAATTATGAGTGGAAAAAGGCAAGAGTGGTGAGTACGTACTGAGGGTAAAAGCCGAATATATTGTGTGAAAACACGAGTGTGAGTGAACTGATTATTTGAGCGAAAACACGTGAGGGAGTGCCGTGAGGTCATTTTTTTTTTCTTTCTAATCTTTTTCTTGCAGGAAAACATGTCCGACAACAAAGATAAATGCACTACTGAGGATTCTTCCATCTCGACGGATCTAAAGAATTGGAAAGAGGCATTAGTAGGGGAGATGAGACAGATGATGAGGGGGGAATTGGAACAATTACATGAGCGTTTAGATCAAGTGGAAAATGCACGTGCGGAATAGCCACGACTCGTTCCACAAGCACGTAGGAGAGAGAGAGTTCCAATTAGAGAAGAAGTTAATGATTATTACGGTGATGATAATGACATGGAGGGGGATGATCGCATGTCCAATGTGGGTGCGGGAATATTTAGGCATGAAATGGGAGGTAGAGGAGATAGGTATGGGAATAGAGGTGATAGGTATGGAGAGAGGGTTGATAATAATTTGGGTAGTATAAAGGTGAAGATTCCAAACTTCCAAGGTAAAACTGATCCTGAAGCTTATTTGGAGTGGGAGAAAAGAATAGAGTTGGTGTTTGATTGCTATGATTATTCCGAATTGAAGAAAGTGAAATTGGCAGCCATAGAATTCACTGATTATGCTATTGTTTGGTGGGATCAATTGATTGTGAGTAGGAGACGGAATGGAGAAAGACCTATTGAGACATGGGAGGAGATGAAAACTGTTATGAGCAGGAGATTCATTCCAAGTCACTATTATAGGGGTTTGTTTCAAAAATTGCAAACTCTTACTCAGGGGTCTAAGTGTGTTGAAGACTACTACAAGGAGATGGAGATAGCCATGATTCGAGCTGATGTGGAGGAGGACCGAGAGGCGACTATGGCTAGGTTTCTAAATGGGCTACACCGAGACATTGCAAATGTAGTGGAGTTGCAACATCATGTTGAATTGACTGATATGGTACACATGGCCATCAAAGTGGAACAACAATTGAAGAGGAAGGGTTCCACACGGGTTGGGCAAAATTCGGGTTCTTCATCATCAAGGAAATCGAATTGGAGGAAGAACCCGAATTGGAGCAAGAAGGAGGACCAACCTAGTTTCAAGGCCAAAGCCGAACCTCCTAAAGATCATAAGGCCAGAGGCTCATTAAATCAAGGTAAATCAGATCCTTAACCTTCTAGAAACCGTGACATTAAATGCTTTAAGTGTTTGGAAGTAAGTCATATTGCATCACAATGCCCAAACAAGAGAGTAATGGTTTTGAGGGATGATGGTGATATCGAATCCGAGGATGAATCCAATGATGAGTCTATGCCACCTTTGGAGGATGTAAGTGACTTTGAATATCCGGTGGGTGGAGAGCTTTTGGTGGCAAGAAGAGCTCTTAGTGCTCAAGTCAAGGAAGATGATGAGGTACAACGTGATAACATTTTTCACACCCGCTGCCATGTTAATGAGAAGGTATGTAGTATGATTATTGACGGGGGGAGTTATACTAATGTGGCTAGCACTATTTTGGTAGAAAAATTGAATTTGACAACTTTGAAGCACCAAAACCTTATAAGCTACAATGGTTGAATGATAGTGGGGAAGTTAGGGTGAATAAACAAGTGTTGGTGTCATTTTCAATTGGAAAATACAAAGATGAAGTTATTTGTGATGTGGTACCAATGAATGCAAGTCATATCCTTTTGGGAAGACCATGGCAGTTTGATAGGCATGTGACTCATGATGGATATACCAATAGATACTCATTTGTACTCAATAAAAGGTCAATCACTTTTGTACCTTTAACCCTAAGCCAAGTATATGAAGATCAAGTGAGGTTAAAAAAAGAGAGAGATGTTAAAAAGGAGAGTGAGAGTTCAAAAGAAAGAGAGACAAAAGAGAGGGAGTCTGAAACAGCAAAAAAAGAAAAGAAAATTGAAAAAGAAAAGAGGCTGATGAGAAAAAAAGAGAGAGAAAACAAGTGAGCTTTTATGCAAGAGGGAGTGAGATCAAAAGGGCTTTGTTTTAAAATCAGCCAATGATTGTACTTTTGTACAAAGAGGCTTGTTTTAGTGCTAATGAAATTGACTCTTCTTTGCCTAGTGTTGTTGTTTCACTTTTGCAGGACTTTGATGAAGTGTTTCCCGAGGAGATGCCTATTGGTTTACCACCAATAAGGGGGATTGAGCACCAAATTGATTTTGTACCCGGAGCACCAATTCCAAATAGACTCGCATATAGAAGTAATCCTGAGGAGACAAAGGAACTTCAAAGGCAGGTTGAAGACCTCATGGAAAAGGGGTATGTTCGTGAGAGTATGAGTCCTTGTGCGGTTCCCGTATTGCTTGTGCCTAAGAAGGACGGAACATGGAGGATGTGTGTTGATTGTCGTGTCATCAACAATATCAATGTAAAGTATCGACATCCTATTCATAGAATAGATGATATGCTTGATGAATTGCATGGTTATATTGTTTTCACTAAAATTGATCTTAAAAGTGGATATCATCAAATTAGGATGAAAGAAGGTGATGAGTGGAAAACTGCTTTCAAGACAAAATATGGTTTATATGAGTGGTTAGTTATGCCTTTTGGGTTAACTAATACATCAAGTACTTTCATGAGATTAATGAACCATGTTTTGTGTGTTTTTATTGGAAATTTTGTGGTTGTTTACTTTGATGACATTCTGATTTATAGCAAAAATTTGGATGAGCATGTTGAACATTTAAAACTTGTTTTAGGTGTTTTAAGAACAAAAAAATTGTTTGCTAATTTAAAAAAGTGTACTTTTTGCACGGAAAAGCTTGTATTTCTGGGTTTTGTTGTTAGTGTTAAGGGAATTGGGGTTGATGAGGAAAAGGTTAAGGCAATTAAGGAGTGGCCGAAACCGACAAATGTGGGACAAGTGAGAAGTTTTCATGGGTTGGCTAGTTGTAGGGAAAAATGTTTACATGCGGCGAAAGCGAGACTAAAAGAAGTTTAGTATATTTTAAATTTTTTCCCATATTGAACCTTAACCCTTTAATTAATTAAACATATATACGAAAAGATGAAATACCTTTGTTGCATGATCCGATTGACTAACGTTGATGGTAATCCGTAAGATCTTCCAAAACCGATCACGAACGTAAATCACCTAGGAGCGTGGTCTCCCTTCTTTGAATTGTGAACCTGAGAATGGACAACAAAAACTTTTCTGATTCTGTTAGTTACTACAAACTCCAAAAGGTTGCTAAGAATGTTCCGGTTACTTTTGAATCTAATTCGAAAGTGTGTACAAGATCTCTTGATGTTAAGATATCTTGATGTTAAGATCACTAGTACACTATTGAAACAAGAACAAATCTTTTCTCACAAAACCCTCTTGGCCGAAATTCTCACTATTCTAATAGTAGGATTTTTAATTTTACACTTTTGCAAAATAAAATTAATTCTTCAAGGAAAAAACTAGGTCTGGCCGAAAATCATCCCTAGTCATATATAGGGACCGAATTTTTTGCCCTAGTTTATTTAGGGTGGCCGAATTCTTACCTTGTCCAACAAGGTGATCACCAAAGTCCTTTTCCAAATAGGATTTGTGTTTCCACAAAAGACTTCTTAGAATTCAAACCATAATCCAACTCTTTAGTGTATTTGTGACTATATAAAAGACTTTCTAATTTGACTAAATAGATAAAGTCTTTTATATTTAATATAATACTAATAGTAGTATACTACTAGGAAACATATTTTCTAATCAGAAAAAGATTTGATTTTTAATTAAATAATTAATTGACATATTAATTAATTTCCATTTAATTAAATAATAAAACAAAACAATATAATTGGCTAAAAAATAGCCATTGCCGCCCATGACTAAAACTTAGGCCTATATATTGTTTTCATATTTTATTTAATCCATTTGGACTTTAATAAAAAGCCCACATATGAACTAGACTCATTTTTACTAAAAGAAACAAGTCCACATGTCTTTCATTAATATATTAATATAATTAAACAGCCCATTAAATAAATAATGTGCAAATTATATTCTTAATATATTAAATACAATTCTAAATGGACCCACAAATAGTCGGATAGAATATATCAAGTGATTCATGCAAGTCCGTGCGGATTGGGGATCTTGGCGGACCTATCTAAATTTAAGCTCCAATAGATATAACCCAATCACAATCAACAAATGATTCACTTAGGTTTAATCTATTAATTTTAGTTCATTCCACTAAAGAACTAAAATTGCACTATTAAATAAAGATGGAATAAGTTAACGATTCTCATTCATACCCTAGACAATCATATAGGAGATAGTGAATCCTCGTAAAGAATATCAGTAATCGCCAAGAGCTCATAGACCGCCTATAGCTCTCCAAGTTACCATATTTACTCATATGACCACACTTTGAACTTGGATATATATTATGACTTGTCCAGAAGTCATCTTTCAATAGACACTATTGAAAACTCAACGTTAAGGTTTAATATCCAAAACCACAAAGCATCCATATGATGATATTCTACTCACATTTAATAAATGGAGCCACGATGTCCATATCTATAAATGAAGTCCTCTATCGATTAACAAATGAATACCACCAAACTATCGAGGATAGACTATGCTATTTAATCGTACTCATTGATAGCTCAAATGACAACACTTGCAACCATAAGTCCATCATTTATCTCAGGATTAAGATAGACTCTCCGATTGTCCTGATAATTAAAAGACTTTTATCTATTGATGGTTCTAGAAAAAAAGTGTTTCATTGTGATCCAGTTCAATGCACCCAGTGCATTAGATTCTTTTACTCGAAGACCCTTCGATGATTTTAGACTCATTACAACACATTTGATCCCACTCAAATGCTAGTAAAAGAATTCTACAACTTTAATAAGATAAAGGTGTCTAACATTTAACTTAAGTTGTGAACGTTATTCAAGACTAACTAAAGAATTGTGTCTACCTCATACATATCCAGATGTACGAACAATTCTTCTTTTCTCATAGTCTTTTGACCTTATGATTATTTACTTTGACAATTATAATAATAAATTATATAATATTTTGTTAACAAACAGAAATCACTTTATTAATATGAAAAGATTGTCAAGTACAACATTACACTCTTGCTATTGAGCATAATCCTAACACTAGTTTCTATAGGAGGTTTGTGAAAGATTTTAGTAGTCTAGCTGCACCTTTAACTGAAGTTATCAAAAAGAATGTGGATTTTAAGTGGGGTAATGAACAAGAAAAGGCATTTAACTTGATTAAGGAAAAATTAACTAATGCACCTTTGCTTGCTTCGCCTGACTTTGCTAAAACTTTTGAGATTGAGTGTGATGCTTCAGGAATAGGTATTGGAGCTGTTCTAATGCAAGAAGGACGTCCCATTGCATTTTTTAGTGCGAAAATAAGTGGAGCAACCTCGAATTATCCTACCTATGATAAGGAGATGTATGCTTTGGTTAGGGCTTTGAAAACTTCGCAACACTACCTTTGGGCGAAAGAATTTGTGATTAACATGGATCATGAGTCCTTGAAGCATTTAAAAGGGCAGCACAAGCTAAATAAGTGGCATGCCAAGTGGGTGGAGTTCATAGAAACATTTCCATATGTGATCAAGTACAAAAAAGGTAAGGAAAACGTGGTCGCTGATGCTTTGTCTAGAAGATACGTTTTACTTTCCACTTTGGATGCTAGATTGTTTGGTTTTGACTACATTAAAGAATTGCATGTGAAAAGGTTGCATTTGGCAAGTTTTATAGGCATTATGGATTTTTGTTTAGAGAAACTAAATTATGCGTGCCTAAGAGTTCTTTGCGTGAATTGCTTGTTAGAGATGCTCATGGGGGAGGTTTGATGGGGCAGTTTGGTATAGCCAAGACACTAAATGTTTTGCATGAACACTTCTTTTGGCCTCATATGAAACGTGATGTAGAGAGAATTTGTGATAAATGCATTGCATGTAGACAAGCTAATTCTAGGGTTTAGCCTCATGGTTTGTATACTCATTTGTCTATACCTAGTGGACCTTGGATTGATATTTCTATGGATTTTGTGCTGGGTTTGGCTAGGTCAAAGAGGGGTAGAGATTCTATATATGTGGTTGTTGATAGGTTTTCTAAAATGGCACATTTCATTCCTTGTCATAAAACTGATGATGCATCACATATTGCTGATTTGTTTTTCAAAGAAATTGTTAGATTGCATGGCATGCCTAAAACCATTGTTTCGGATAGAGATGCTAAGTTCTTAAGCTACTTTTGGAAAACTCTTTGGGGCAAGTTAGGAACTAAACTTTTATTTTCTACTACTTGTCATCCACAAACTGATAGTCAAACTAAAGTAGTTAATATGACTTTATCTGCTTTGTTGCGTGCTATAATACAAAAGAACTTGAAAACATGGGAGGATTGTTTGCCGCATATAGAGTTTGCTTATAATAGGAGTGTGCATTCTGCAACTCATTTTTCGCCTTTTGAAATTGTGTATGGTTTAAATCCGTTAACTCCTTTGGATTTAATTCCTTTACTTGTGAATGAGCATGTTAACTTGGATAGGAAGACAAAGACAGATTTTGTTAAGCAAATCCATGAAAAGACACAACAAAACATCGAGAGGAGAACTGAATAATATGCCAACCAAGCTAATAAAAGGTGCAAGAAAGTTGTGTTTGAGCCAGGTGATTGGGTGTGGTTGCATATGTGGAAGGAACGGTTTCTAGTCCAGCGGCGTTCTAAATTACTCCCTAGGGGAGATGGCCCATTTCAAGTGCTTGAAAGGATCAATGACAATGCCTACAAATTAGATCTTCCAGTTGAGTATAATGTTAGTGCAAGCTTCAATGTTTCTGATTTGTCTCCTTTTGATGTAGGTGATGATTTGAGGACAAATCCTTTTCAAGAGGGAGGGAATGATGAGAATAAGGGAGCTGTACCAATGGATCCTTTGCATGTCCCGGTTGGGCCAATAACAATGGCAAGGGCTAAGAGATTCAAAGAAGAACTTAATGGCCTGATTCAAGACACTTGGGTTGATTCTGAAGTGTTGAGGACCAAGATGAGCCCACATAAAGATCAAGGCTTAATTAACGTCATCAAGGCCATTGATTGGGCTGAATAAGAGAATAATTGGGCATGTGGCAGGGCGTGGAGCACAAGCTTGAGCGTGTGGAGGACATTCAATTTCAGATTTCCTTTTTTAGTTTTTCTAAAGAATAATGAGTTGATTTGTTTCCCGAATTAAGGGGTTGATTTGCTTCCAAATTTAGCTTTCCAAATAGGAAATAAGTCAATAATTGCTTGTTTTATTTTCTTTACCGTTTTGTAAGGCATTAATTGTTAGATATCTTGTTTCCTTCCTGCACTAGGTGTGTAGCTTTTCTTTTTTCCATTAGGGTTTTAGTTTAAAAGGAACCAACTGATGTATTATTTCGGTAGACTTGATTTTGAATGAAAATTGAGAGAATTTTCTCTTTTGTTCTTTGAAAACTAATTGGAACTTATCAGATTTCTTTGCGGCATTCCTTATTGACTTATCAATCGAGTATTCCATCATTGATTGTGGCATCCTCCTTTATACCAAGGTTCACATCTCGATATAGGTGTTGGGTCGCGGTTTCCATTTGAACCAAAGGTTAGAACGATCCTAGGCATCAACCTTGTTACAATCGACGAGGTTCGTATCACTAGATTTCTTTGGTACAACATGGACTGAACTCACCCACTTACTATCAGATATAAAGTATATGATACGCACCTTAAGTAGCTTTAAGACCTCTTCCTTGATGACTTCTTTCAAGTTCGAGTTAAGTCTTCGTTGAGCCTATCTAGACGGCTTCATTCCATCTTCTAAAAGAATGCGATGCAAGCAAATGGCAGAGCTTATTCCCTTAATATCCTCTATGGTCCATCCAATGGCGGTTTTATGTTCTTGGAGTACCTTTAATAGTCTCTCTTCTATTTTTGCCTCTAGGTCAGAGGCTATAATCACTAGAAGAGTTTCACTCACCCTTATGAAGGCATACTTGAGGTTAGAAGGAAGTTGTTTTAGCTCTAGCGCAGGGGGAGAGCTCATAGATGGGATTAATGACTTGTTATCTCATCTTCTATTTCAGCACTTACTTCTTCAATATCAGAATCTTCTTCTGAAACTCCAACTTGTTGAATTTCTTCATCATCTTCAAATACATCACAAACCCAATCTAGCAATTCTTTGGATATTTCTTTTGACAATTCATCTTGCACTACAAAATTCACCACTTCAATTGAACTACACTCAGCTGAGTAACAATCATCGGTTGCTTCAGGGAACTTAAGAGACTCAAAGACTTTAAACTCTTCAGTTTTATCTAACACGGTCATTGTTAGCTTTCCATTTTGGACATCTATTAAAGTCTTTGTAGTTGCCATAAAAGGTCTCCCCACAAGAATAGGTTTGCAGTTTCTATCTTTAGCTCCTTTATCTATGTCTAAGACCACAAAATCAGTAGAAATGATGAGATTATCTACCTAGACCAAAACATCTTTAACATAACCCCTAGGGTATCTGACAGAACCATCGGCCAACAAAAGTGATGTGGTTGTCTTCTTCAAGTCATTCAATCCCAATTGCCCATAGATAGTGTAAGGCATTAAGTTAATACTGGCTCCCAGATCTAACATGGCTCTTTCCAAAGTTGTACCTGCAATAGTGATGTTGATGCAAAAACTACATTGGTCTTGTAATTTTAGTGGCAACGACTTCTGAAGGACTGCATTAACACTTCCAGTCATGAATTCTTGATGATTCTCCACAAATCTTGTTTTGTAGGTATGAAGGCTTTTGAAAAAATTTGCATATGCTGACATCTTCTAAATCATCTTCAGTAAGGGCAAGTTGACATTGACTTTTGAAAGAATGTCATAGATGTCTTTGTATGATTTTTCCAACTTGCTCCTTTGCAATCTTTTTGGGAATGGGATTAGAGGAACATATGGATTGGGTGATTTGTGTAGAAGTGGTGAAGCTTTAGGTTTTTCCACCACTATCTCTTCCTCCTAGGATATGATGTTCTCTTTTGAAGGACCTGAAACAGTTGTAGATTTATCAGAAAGTTCAGCAGGTCTATCATCAGTTAGTATCTTACCATTCCAGAGAACTATCATAGCCTTTGTTTGCCTAGTGTAACTTGGAAATTTTCCATGTTCAATACTTTGATTAGCCTCGGCTAATTGCCCAATTTTTGTTTCTTTCTTCTTCAATGAAGCATGAACATTCTGAAATTGTACCTCGTTATGTTGCTTCATTTGCTGATATTGTTGTTCCATTCGTTGCTCCATTCGTTGGACCATATCTTCTATTGATGGCTTCTTGGGTTGGGATTCAGAATTTTGTTGAGCACCGGTATCATTCTGCCTTTGATTGTTGAAATTGCTTCCCCATTGGTTTCTAGTGCTTTGATTATTGGTTCCCCATTGGTTTCCAAAACTCTGATTGTTGTTGGACCATGAAAAATTGGGATGATTTCTCCAACATGGATTGTAAGTGTTGGAATATGGATCATTCCGTGGCCTGGAATTATAATTGTTCATGGCTTAGACTTCTTCTTCTTCTTCAGGTCCATGACCTCCTACTTGGTGTTCTTCCATAAACACTCTTTGTTTCAATTGTTCTATATCAGTAGCAAGAGTATCCATCTTCTTCAACATCTGTGTCATCTAAATAAAGCTTTCTGTGTTGGCATCTATGGTATAGAGTCCCTTCTTTCTCTTGGAATTTTTGTGACGAGAGTTTTGTGCCAACTTTTCAAAGATAGAGTATACCTCCTCAGGTTGTTTGTCATACATGGATCCTCCGCAGGCATTGTTCACTAAAAGACCTGACACTTCAGTCAGACCATCATAAAACCATTGACATAGCTGATTAGTAAGAAATCCGTGTTGAGGACAATCCCTGGTATATTTCTTGAAACGCTCACATGCCTCATAAAAAGTCTCATTGTCTTGTTTTCTAAGGTGCATAATATTGATCAGTAAGTTTTTCCCTTACTTCATCCTAGGTTCTCAAGGATGTTGAGGCAATGTCAACAGCCATGTCTTCGCCTCATCTTTTAATGCGTGTGGGATGCACCTCATGCGCACCTGGTCTTCTGTAATCCAATGGTCAGGTAAGGACTGTATTGCTGCGTAGAACTCTCTCATGAACAAAAGCACATCTTCATCTGGTAAACCGCGGAAAATAGGCAGTTGATTGTAGTGCATACTTTTCAGTTCATAATTCCTTGCTGTAGGTTCTAGCACAATGCACAAGGGATGGTTGCTTACAACTGGCCTACTGTAATCCTTCATAGTTCTGATGGGCTCTGGTCCTGACTCATAAGCTGGATTTGGAAAAAGGTTAGGATAGGGTTAGGACCTTGATGAAGTCTTTCTTGGTTCTGATTTAGTTCGTCTTCCATTGCTTGATTCCTGATGCGATCAATGTTATCGTTTAAAGGTAATAATTCTCCCTGCTCAGATCTTCTACCTTGTGTCTGCTGTCGACACCTGAAATCAGAATAAGACAAAAACAAGTAAACTACGAAAAGAAAGAAAGAAAGACAGAAAGAGAAAATAATGAAAATCTAAAATAACTAAAAATTAATGATTCGACTACCTAAATTTGATTAAATCTGTTAACTAAAACTAAAACTAAAACTAGAAATAACCAATAAATTCATAAATTCCCTGGCAACGGCGCCAAAAACTTGATGGATAAAATCGTGTTATAAAAAACCTAACTCGCAAGTGCACAAATCGGGAGATAAGTACATCGACAAATAGGGATCGTTCCCATGAGGAAAAGTGACTTATCGACTAAAACTAATTCTAATTAAAGTTAAGCAATTAAAAGTATCCAAGAGATTTTGATTGATTGATTGATTGATTAAAACTAGATCAAACTAAGAAAGCAGTTAACAAAATATGTGAATGTGATCAAGAGGTGAGAGGACTAGGTTATTGATGCTCCCTAACTACGTTTACTCAATGCTTTGAATTGATTTTGATAAAAGATGTTAATCAAGTTAAGGGTTTGTTCTTAAATTAAGTATGATTGTTACTGTATGATCCTGGGATGAATCAAGTGTTCTCAATTATATTTTACCTCAAAAACTTGATGTGTAAACTACAATTGAGAACCCATTAAGCACAAGAACAAGTGAACCAAAACCAACATGCAAAAACTTGTTATGATTAGTTTTACCCATTCAATTGAATAGTGATTGAGAGTGGTGTAAACACACTCTAAACTCAACTATTAAATTATCTAAAACCTTAAATTCATGCTGAGCATCAACATACATGAGCAAGAATAAAGAATTATGACAAAGGATGAATTGAATGAATTAAAACTTAAATTAAGAAAATATAGTCAATTCTAACAAAGAGTATTCATAGAGGTTCACATTGATTCTCTAGTATGAAACTAGTTACACATAGTGAAAATAAAAAGACAAGAGATAGAAAAGATAAAACCCATTGAGGCCTTCAATGAATTCTTCAAATCTTCGATGTTGAAATCTTCTTCGTCTTCGAATCTTGTATGTGTAAAGATGGATGAGAGAATTGTGTGATGAGTTGTGTTGAAATGGTATGTGGTTCCGAGAGTAAGCCAGCCAGCCCCAGAACCCTAAAATAAAGACGCCTTTATAAGCCTCAAAGTCCTGATCGAGATCAGATTCCTTGTGTAGCGTGAATTGCCAAACCGCTGCTAGTACCACTACGAAAACCGCAAATGTCTTGGTAGCAGTCTACACGTCACGTAAAGCGCTGTGGCTTTGAGAGCGCCATCGAGAGCAGTTTTGAAAGCGATCTTCTCTGTTCTTGGAACGCTACTGAAATCACTGTGGAAATTAGCAGCGTCATTGGTAGCGCCTTGCCTAATTGTTGAAAAACCCTTGAAATCCTCAAAAATAGCACTTTTCTTCTGAAATTCTCCAAACACAACATTTTGATTCAATAACCTGAAAAATACTCAAAAACACAAATTAAACCTCAAAAATGCTCGAGAAACAAGCAATTGATAGGAGGAATGGGGATCAGAAACATATATAACAAATGACCGATCAATGCCCTTGTCTCAGGTCTCTCTCAATTTTGAATTGAGGCGTGGGACTACCATTGACTAGAATTGACATAAGCGGAGATGACACACACTCTCTGATCCAGCCACGCCATTTCTCCCCAAACCCCATATAGCCCAAAACGTCATCCAAGAAGCCATGATCAATGCAATCATATGCTTTCTCAAAATCTAACTTGATAACTGCGCCTCCCTCCTCCTCACGCTTCCATTTGTTAATGATTTCCTTAGCGATAATGACACTATCCAAAATTTGTCTTCCTTCAACAAAAGCCATCTGAAAATCTCCAATAACTGAATTCATTTAACTTTTATCTATAACTAACAACTTACAATTCTCATAAAAATTAAAAGCACCTTCTTTTTTTTCATCGTTTGATTGTATAATTTTTTTTAATGTTGAATTAAATATTTAAAATAATGTTGAATCAAAATAACAGTAAGATCAACATACAAAATCTGAAACTTGTTCTCACAAATTTTGAAATGAGAAAAATAGGTAAAATGAGAAAAATGGATGTAATGAGAAAAAAAATATGTTTAAGATTTTAAAAAATATATATACTTATAGAATAGTTTTGTATTTTAAAGGGTGTAGGGAGTAAAATTAATAGTTTTAATTTATTAGTTTAGGTGTAGGAAGAAAAAAATGGGTGTAGGAAAGTATTTTGTTGGAGCCACCCTTTTGTGAATTATGAAGCAATGTTAATTTTGTAATTGTCTTTCGGTTGTATTTTTATTTATCATTAATTAAAAAAAAAAAAAAAAAAAAAACTCATTAATTTTGTGTTTTAAAGAAAATACAAGCCGGGCCAGTTTGTACATACCTCCGCCCTGATGTTATATATTCACAACCTTGATGTTTGTTATTAGCGAAGCCATTGTCCCTTATGCCCAATTTTTCTTACAAAAATATAGTTAAATTTATCTAATTTTTATTCCCATAGTTTATATTTACATTTTTCTTAAAACTTTTAAGCATGGGCTGGTCTGCCACACAAATCGTCCAAATTTGATGAAGTTGTAATGTTGTATTCGCCTCTTCACCTCTCACATTGACATGTCATGTAAAAAATTGCTGAGTACGAAGAAGATTTATATATTACAGTCAATACCCAACCTCCCGAGTCAACTCAACTGTTAATTATTCCCTATATAATTTACAGATTTAACATTATCATCATTATAAACCCTAAACTGTTGGACAAGACAAGATGTTGAAGTTTGAACATATCAAAACAGCAATATTTAATAATTAATAATTAATAATTATTACTTGTTATTTCAATAAATAAATAAATGGAAAGAAATCTTGCCTTGGAAAAAGCCTAATATCGCGGTATTCTGATTTGTGATTCCTAGGGTTTAGCTCATATTCTTCTATAAAAGCATGTCCATTCTTGAACTAAATTACTCATTAAACTAAAATATTAATCAAACAAAATCCAAAACAGTTGGTACTTCTTGAGCAAGTACCAACAATGTCTAGGGGAGCTTCTGCTGTCTGCTTCTTGTTTTTCTTGTCTTTGTTTTTCTTGGACAATGTCCGTGGAAACCCAAATTACAAAGAAGCTCTAGCGAAGTCTTTATTGTTTTTCCAAGGCCAAAGGTCAGGGAGGCTCCCCAAATCCCAGCAAATCTCTTGGAGGTCCAGCTCTGGCCTCTCCGATGGTCGACTCACCGGTGTATGTTATTATTTTTACCATTCAAATTAACTTTTGTTTGTTTTATCAATATGAATATATATTTTGTTAAAATTGCATGATTCAAATATCAAAAAACTCATCTTGATGGAAATAAATTACGGACGTTTATACAGCTAAAACATTACTTCTGAATTGTAATATTAATTAAATAATTTTAAATTCTTTTTGCAACTTCAAAATTTCCACAAATTGGCCTCATTATTTATCATCATTGTCCACTTTTCTTTTTATTATCCCAAATATTTTTCTCCAACTTGTATGTGCTTGTTGGGGTGAGAACAGGAATGTTATTAGAACGCTTTTGCAAGTGATTTTAATGTTGTCACATACGAAAAAGTAATCTCTATCTATTTTTTTTTTAATTGTTTACGTGTTAAAAAAATATACTTTTGGGGATCCAAAGTGTACTTCTGTATATTTATTCTTCTCATCAACATTGATATCAATAAAAGGGGAAAAGAATTTCCCATTAAAATCATCCTTATTATTATTTTATACAAGTTAAAGTCAAAAAGATGTCTTCAAGCTCCAAAAAAGAGAAAGTTGACAAAAAGAAAATTGATAAAATTGGGCGCGGGCTCCGCCGCATATCACACATGAAAAATTATTCCATCCTTTTTTTATTTTTTGAAATTATTATTCCATCTTTGTTGAAATAGAAAAAAGAACATATTCAAATATTTTTTGTTTGTACTATATATATTATTCTACAAGTGTACAAATGCTTTAACTATAATAGTATTTATTTAATGTATGTTAAAAAAGTATTTTATTTAATAATTTTTACTATAGTACACTATATTATGTCTTCTTTTTTCCAAACAATTAAATAAAAAATATATCATATACTTATGTGATTTATATTACGTGATTCATTTTTAATAATATATTATATAATTTTATTTTATTTTTAATGAAATTGGACTAGCATATGGGGAAAAAGCATCACAAGATCATATGCTGAAAAACCCATAGGCAGTATCTAGAAATATAAAAATAAAGTAATAATATGTTACATACCAAAAGCCCTTTCTCTTATTGGTTATAGATTTCAAAATGAAGCTTTACAATCAAGGATTCAAACTTCTAACTATGTATTGTAAATATACATTTTCTCATATCTTTGCCCATCAATCTGCGCAAAGTGTGGGAGACCCCTCCCCTAAAGTTGGAGTTGCATTTCCGATCGTGCTTTTAAAGTCAAATCTTATTAGGTTTCGATAGATATGGGTAATCGGACACGTGGTTGTGTAATCGGGCTAGGCAGGTCAAAGCTGTTGACTCCGCCGTTCTTCTGCACCGGAAATCAGCTGGAATAAAAAGCGGGATTGCCATTTTTGGCGACTTGGACCAGCTAGGGTTTGGTCGGCAATGGAGGCAGGCGTGAGGTTGAAGATGAAGTTGAAGAAGGTGGGATGCGTTTAGCAGCAGACAGGGGTGCACAAAGGCTTCACTTGAGTCAGATTGGCCCAACGTTTGGGCTTGTGTTTGGGCTAGTGGCGTGAGCTCTAATTTGCGTGGCAAATAACGAAACGCCCTCTGATCTCTTATAAAATCATAATAACTTCAATCTTCCTTCAATAATTACACTTATATCCCTAGCGTGATTTTGATTCTTTAGTGTGATTTTGATGCCTTAGCATGAGTTTTATTGGGTCAATTGAGGCTTATTGGGTTAGATGCAACATTGGGCCTAGGCTTAGTGGATTTTCTTTGGATTTGATATGTGGAATTTGTTTGTAATTGTGTTTTCCGATTAATCGCCGATTAATCGGCCTAAGCGCGCTGGGTCTCCTCCCGACTAGTGCCTAGTGCTTACTAGAACACTGCCTACCCATAGTGTTAGTTTTAAAAAAAATTGATATTTTACATAATAATAATAATAATAATAATAATAATAAAGTTGACAATTTTTTTAATTAAATAATAATGCATCAAAAACACAAACACTCGATTATATCATATCATTTTTTAAGCATATATTGTGTCATTTTTAATATCATGATTATGATTATATATTTCTCAATTTCCCTTTTTTTTTTTTTTTTTAATAATTTATTGATGATTTTTTTTTTTTAGGTGGACTTGACCGGTGGCTACTACGATGCCGGCGACAACGTGAAGTTCAACTTTCCGATGGCGTACACCACCACAATGCTCTCATGGAGCACAATCGAGTACGGAAAGAAGATGGGCCCACAACTACAAAACGCACGTGCCGCAATCCGTTGGGCCACCGACTATCTCCTGAAATGTGCCACCGCCACTCCCGGCAAGCTCTACGTCGGCGTCGGTGACCCGAACGTCGACCACAAGTGCTGGGAGCGGCCCGAGGACATGGACACGGTCCGGTCGGTGTATTCTGTGTCATCGAGCAACCCGGGCTCAGACGTTGCCGGAGAGACGGCGGCAGCACTGGCTGCGGCGTCAATGGTTTTCCGGAAAGTTGACCCGAAATATTCGGGTCTGTTGCTGAGAACGGCGAAAAAAGTGATGCAATTTGCGATTCAGTATCGTGGCGCGTATAGTGACGCGCTTGGGTCTGCTGTCTGTCCATTTTATTGCTCTTATTCTGGTTATAAGGTTAGTCCCTCGTCTACATTTATTTGAAGTATATATACTACTAATATTGAAATCGTAATCCTCGAATTGATGAAACAATAGGATGAGCTTATGTGGGGAGGTGCATGGCTTCTGAGGGCAACAAATGATGTTTCATATTACAATTTGTTGAAATCATTTGGAGATGATGGTGGGACTGACCTCTTCAGCTGGGACAACAAATTTGCTGGAGCTCATGTCCTCTTGTCAAGGAGAGCCTTATTGAACAAGGATACAAATTTTCAGCAATATAGACAAGAAGCTGAAGATTTCATGTGCAGGATTTTGCCCAACTCTCCTTTCACAACTACACAATATACTCAAGGAGGCCTCATGTTTAAGCTACCTGAAAGCAACCTTCAATATGTTACATCGATAACATTCCTTCTCACAACTTATGCAAAGTACATGAAAGCCACAAACCACAATTTTAACTGTGGCAACATGGTGGTCAATCCTGGCTTGCTCATCAATCTTGCAAAAAGACAGGTGGACTACATCTTAGGTGTCAACCCAATACAAATGTCTTATATGGTAGGGTTTGGACCAAATTTTCCAAGGAGAATTCACCACAGAGGATCTTCATTGCCTTCCTTGGCAAGCCACTCACAGACCATAGGCTGTGATGGAGGTTTCAACCCCTTTTTCCACTCCTCAAGCCCTAACCCTAACATCTTACTAGGAGCCATTGTCGGAGGTCCGAACCAGAACGATGGTTACCCAGATGATCGGTCCGACTATAGTCACTCAGAACCAGCTACATACATCAATGCTGCCTTTGTTGGAGCTGTTGCATACTTTGCTGGTTGATGGTCTAGTTACCTTTCTGATCAATGTGTATATGTATATCACATTGTCCTTGTTTTCCCCAAAATGAGGCATGCGCCACCACAAAATTGGTGAAGTATTTGGGTATTTAATTTTACTTTTAGTATGGTATGGTGATCTAGTGTCATTTGATGATCATGATCTAAGTAATCCCAAAACAAAACTAAAAGATCATGGTCTCAAATTTAGTATTTAAAATGCAATCATCATTGCAATCAATGATTGATGTAGGACTACCTTTCTATTATGGAATTAAACTTTTTTATATTTGCATATCTATACATCTTCTGATCTAGTAACAATATTTTCATTTGTTCTTGACAATCAAAAGGATTAAAAAAAAAAAAAAAGATACAACTATTTTTAGTCAAGTATACTCGTTCAAATAGGGTTTGTGGGAAAATGAAGATTGTAAGACTTTGAGCAATCCAAACACGCTCCATGTCAAGTACAAATTCTTGAGAGAATCATATACCATAAAAAATTGAGGTCCAAAAACAATCGGCTTGGTGCTGCAAGCACCTGGGTGGCTTAGGTATGGCTAGTTGGTAATGCCAGAATCAGGTGTGCAATCAGCTTTTTCATCAGCAACAGCAAGCGGTGCAGATGCACCTAGCAGCCACCTGCTCTTGAAGACTCAAGGCATATATTCACCACAAGTAATTAGTGTAGCTGATACGTAAATTGTATATGATAGTCAAGTCTATACAAATACAAACATATAAACCGACTCTCTTCATAGTGGTGACATTATAGCAATAAAAAGAAGTTTTGCTTTCATTCTTTTGTGTTACAGACAACTAAGACAAATTACTAATGCGATAATAGGGTGTTCTGCAATAGGCCAAGTCAAATGCTACACTGAAGGTTGATGCATACACAAAAAATTCAAGGGCTAGTGATCGGATACCAGCAACTATTATGAATTAAAGAGTATACTTGAATGCAACCTGAACTTTGCTGTCCCCAAAAGCCCACAGTTAACAAGTAGGAAGTTTTTGGGTGGGACAAGCATAACGAAAACTCTGGTGAGAAGCAAATATAAGTGAGATATCACTCAGTAGAACAGCAAATTATGGAAGGTTAGAAAGACATTTCACTGTAAACAAATATGAGATTGGAATACCTTCATGTGAACAGAGAAGTCATTTCCTATCTCCATTTTTTCCAATACACATAAATCAAATAGGCTGTCAAAGAATCATATGCTTGCATAACCATGAGAACACACAGAAAAACACATGAGACTGGGGGAGAGACAGAGAGAGGAGAAAACAAAAGTAGCGGTTTGCATGCATTCAGATCTAATACTAATTCTAGATCAAGGATGAAATTACAAACTTTACATGTATTAAACGGATTAAAGGAACTCATCTCGAACAGTCACGTGGTAATAAATCAGGAAATTCTGAATTCAACCAGCTTAGTGACTGCTCCTTCAGACACGTATTATTAGCTTCAATTTAACCACTGAAAATGATATAATCTTCCGCATAAACCAGCAAGTTATTTCTCAATCTCAATTGGGTATATAATAAACAAATCTCCTTTCACAAAAAAATCACTTAATATAATAACAGCCATTTACTGAATAGCTAAAGCATAAATGACATCAGATATTAGAGTATTGCATGGAAGAGGTCGGAAGGCCAACAATACAAGACAAGCTGCATGCACCTCACTTATTATGGCTACTCGATGCAACCAAAGATACAAAACTAATGACCATCACAATCATAAATATCATCTCTTTTCCTATCATTCCAGACAAATTATTATTCTATAATAACACAACCAATCAATGAAATATTAAAGACTGATGAGATCGGATGTTGAATAAAACAACACACTGAATGCTCTCTCATTCAACAAGTAATCTCTAAGACGTTTGCAATTTGTTACTAGGGTTTCGCTATAAAGTCTAGAGACACAAAGCATATTTCAACAATAAAAAAAAAAGGGACTAATAAATATTTCTACGTGAATATCAAAAACTACTTGTTAAGTCTAGCTAAACGATGAACAACACAATACAAGTTGTCACTTGTCACACCTAAGAAAGTAACTGAATACAACCACACCACTGACCTTCCATTTCCACATACTCAATACAACTAGACCATGTTTACTTTCTGGATCAATCACAACAGCCCACCAATTTCAACGTACCCGATAATAGTTATTTTTTCCTAAAATTCTAAAGATAGGTATCAGTGATAAGGATAAGAGATCGGATTACTAGTGTCATAGCGTCGTGATCTAGTGCGGCTAATACTATCCACTGACGACCCAAAAACCCTTCGACTGTTTTCATAATTGGTATCATTGAAACGGCTTCCATACCCGTGAGATTGGGGTGTTACACCAGGTGGAGGCGGCTCTGAATCAAAAAGTAGTCTCTTCAGCAAGCATGAAAACTAATATAACCAACAGCACTCAATCAAAGCAAACGAAAACAATCATCACCTTGGGAAGAATAATTACTTCCAGGGTAAGCTGTAGCCCTGAACGAATCTGATTTCCTCATCGAACGATCCAAATTCTCTGTACTACTCGGTACAGGTACAGGGTCAGTCCTAGATTTACGATGTGACGAAGAGGTTAATCCTGCAGACAAGTTCTGAGAGTTCTTATCTTGCCCGGAAATCTGCCAATCAAAAATATTCCCATCAACATCATCCAAAATTCAGTGAACTAAATATTGGTATCAATGATTGAAGGTCCGAATTTATAGAAATATTATATCAATATCAATTGGAAATCGGAGAAACAATTAAATTAATAAAAGATTAAATAAATATAGTTAATCCAGATTTATCCTGATATATCCACGATATTAATGAAATATGAATAATACTTCCGATATTGTTTTTCACTGATTTTGATATCAGCATTCAAAATTATGGAAATATTGGCATATATAGAGAATATTATCGATATTTACTTGACAAAAACGAATTGTAAAGGAGATACATACAGCGAATTTGATGGTTCTGTTATGGAGAACTACAACGCCAGAGAAAAGCTTGACAGCATAGTCAGCAATCTCCTGGGATTCATATTCGGCGAAAGCGAAACCTTTCGGTTTGTCGGTCTCTCTGTCACGAGGCACATGCAAATCCAGAACTCGTCCGGCTTGAATCATAATGTCATACAAAACCCTCTCACTCACTCTCTCGTCCAAATTACCTAATACCAACAAATAAATTTCATAAATCTTTCTACTGTGATTCCAAAAATACATAAATCAAAATATACACTATTTGCAGCAAAATAATAATAATAATCCAATCGATTCGAAGATAGAAATTGAAATTGAATAGCGAAGTAAGAGGATTGAGAGGCGATACCTATGTAGACGGTGCAACCGGAGTTATCGGACATGATTGTTGTTTGTTGTGGGAAAGAAACGACGTCGTTTAGGGTCTGCGCTTGATTTCTCTTCAGAGTTCAGAGAGTGGAGCTGGAGGAGAGGAAGACGAGAGAAATTGAAACTCGAAAGTCGAGTGTAGCGTAGACCAAGCGGAAAGATTCAGAGGTCGTATTGGTTCAAGATTTTATCAGACTGATTGAGAAAGTAAAAGTACGATGTTATTGGATTGAAGTTAGATAAGTCCAGTGGTATTCGATCAAGACTTAAAATGTCCATATTGTCTTGTGGTATTGGATTTTGACTTTTAAGATTTTTTTTAAAAGTCAATATTGTTATGTGATATTGGATTTAGACTTTCAAGAAGCAGCAAATTGTCTACTGATATTGGATTGAGATCAAGATTTTTAGGAATTCATAACAAAATGGATTTTTCAGACTTTTTAGTGATATGTATAAATGGTTTGAACCCAAAATTGTCTTGCCCTCTCCCTCAATACTTTCCTGACTTTTTATTTGATTTCAAATATTTGTTCAGTGTAATGGTATACTTTCGGTGGTTGCTTTTGCTATCTGCTGTTTCCTCCGTTTTGTCTTGTTATGGTCTTTGTTTTGTTGTCCTCATGTTGTGATTTTTTTTTTCTTGGTTTTCGCTATTTGCCTTGTTGTGTTTTTTGGTTTTTGCTTTTCTTTTAGGTTTAGGACTATGCGTGTAAGGATTCTCCATTTTTTATTGACTTATTTCATGGACAAACCACATTCGGGGTTGTTGTAAGGGTAGCTTAGGCTCTCAAGACCTCAAGAGGAGAAGCATCAAAGGTAAATTTATTAGTGCTTGCTTTGCTTTGAAGAGATATAGTTGCATACACACACATTCCATGCATATCCATACCTTGTGTATATTGTGTGTTTTTATATGTGTGCATTCACGTTTTTTTTAAACATCTCTTCTTGCATATTTTATTGATTGCATCTTAGGATTAAAATGTCATGACATGTTAGGCATTAGGATGCATTCACATCCCACACTTGCACTTCATATTTATTAGTCTTAAGTGTGCTGTAATTCGTTTCCGTTTGTGTGACCGGAAATGTCCGTGCTTGGACGATGGTGTGCTTGTCTAAGCACAGTGGTTGACCATTTGAGAAGGTCATATTCTTCTCTTGGATAAGTGTTAGATTTGGTTTGGTTGTTTGAAGTACTATGTCTAGTTTCAAAAGATTGAATTTCAATGATTTAAATGATTTTCAAAACTGACCTTTGTATGGTCTTGTGACCATATCTTTTTATACAAAGCTTTAAAATGAGTTTTGAAAATTTCTGTATAAACTACACATCCATACATTTCCAACGGTATATTATTCATAATATTTCATGACCGTTTGGATTGGTTTTGAAATCTCCAAAGTGACAACCAAAACAAGGCAACTCTGTTGTTGTCCGTTTCTGACCTTTGGTCACTTCATTGACCATAACGTTTTCTATAGACATTGAAATGTCATTCCATAAATTGGAGTAGAAAGTAAACATCCATACCTTTCCAACGATATATCATACGTTTCGATGTCGTTTGGTCATGTTTTGAGGCACTTGAATTTGAAGTTGATGCACTGTCGCGCCCAAACCGCTATTCAGTTGCCCTAGGTAGAGCGGGAAACTGATTGATTTTTCAATCCGCCCTTCACTCGCCCTACGTAGAGCGGGAACTTGATTGATTTTTCAATCCGCCCTACGTAGAGCGGTTTGGCCGGAAACATTTTTTGGAAAATTTCCAAAAAGACATAGCTTCAATTGGACATCCTATATATATGCCTCTTTCATTTTAGGTTGTTTTCAAGAGTTCCAAATATCATATTTTTCACTTAGAATATTTTTCAAGAGAAAAAATCATCAAGAACTCACCTTTAAATACTCAAACCATATACATGTGCATCAAAGATCATCTAAGCATTTTCTAGCATAGTTAGTTTGCTTATTTGAATGGGTCTTAGTCATCGCTCTTCCCTTGGTATGTTCTTCACTTTTATCCATTGATATTTAGTGTTTTATTTCTCAAGGCATCTCTTTTGTTATTGGCTATACTCAAGTGACACTCGCAATAGGACGAGGTCGGAGAGTAGCACAATAGTAAGTAAAGTTCGTTCCCACAGGGATCGAGTGACCGATTACCGAAATTGATTAGCCTATTTGCTATTCAAACAATCAAAAAGGTTGGTTTTCCGATTAAGTGAATTAAACTAAACTAAACTAAACTAAAATAAAACTAAAATAAAACTAAATGCTATTGCGAAAAAGAAATAACACGAAAATAAACACAAGTGTAATAATAGAGAGAAATATGCTAGGATTTGACTACACCCCACCCTATGTCGATTTCCGTTCTAGACTCAATTATTCACCAAAAACATGCTCATGTAATTCATAGATTCATGCACCCAAATGTTAACCCACAATCTCGGTCGAGTAGAATAGATCGCACCCAAAATCATACCCAAGCCTATCTCTCGATTACTCGGAATATATGAATGAGTTCATTAAGAACCTTGGTACACTAAGGAGTTCTATACGCTAGCCTAAGTAGGTCTACTTTTCTAGACATGTATAGAGGGCATTTTATCGAGCACGTGGTGTGCGTCTCCGGTTAGTACATAACACACCACAAAAATTCATTCAAAAGGAGATTAATCAATTGAAAGCTTTAAGCACACAAAAATACCCATACAAACCACACTTGCACAAAATGAATAAACAAAGGTCAATACATATAAATATTCATGGGTGGGGTTCATCAAATCCTAACAATGAAAGTTTAGCTCATATTACAACTAATAGCCATACAACAAATAATCTCAAATAAATACATGGCTATAACAAAGGATAAAACAGAAAAAGTTAGAGAAAACTATAATGGAGAGCTTCCTCTTCTTCCTTTTGCTCCTCTCCTTTTTCAAGTTCCTTCAATTTTCTTTCTCCCAAGAACAAGAAAAGATCATAGATTGGTGTCAAGTGTCTCTTGGATTGTGTAGGAATTTAGGAAAGATGGAGTCTTGGTGAGTAGGAGAGTTCCCTTTCTTTGGAGAGTATTTTCGTTTCTTTTTGTGTCTCCTCCCTTTTTTCTAAAAAGATGAAGAGATGTATATATATGGGTCCAAAAATAGGGCAAAAAAGGGGGCAAAATTTCTTCTAGAAGATGAGCTGGCGGGTTGCCGCTGTTGTCCGACCGCGGCGCAGCCGCGGCGCTTTGAAGAGGTTTTTGTCGCTACCGTCGTCGACCGCGGCGAAGCCGCGGCACTTCAACCGCGGCGCTCTGATGCCTAAAACCCCAAACTTTCCAAAATTGCACATTTAGCCCTCAAATTTTGCCTTTATAACCAAAACACCCCTGCTATCAAAATTTCTGCAAAAACCTCAAACAAACCATTAAATACTCGATTTTTCTCGAGAACCAAACTCAAAATGATACGTGTAAGTTCCTTAATTTTGATTGGCTTATTTCATGACAAACTACATTTTGGGGGTTTAAAATGTAAGGGTAGTTTAGGGCTTCCTTGTTCTTGTTCAAGCTTATTTGGTTTCATGCCCTCAAGCACAAGAGCTCATTGAAGGTATAATCACTTGTGCTTAACCCTTTTTTGAAGAGATTTAGTTGCACACACACACAAACATTTCATGATCTTATGTTCTATATACTTTGTTGTGTGATTTGTGTTGTTGCATATTCGTTTTCATGCTTGATCACTCTATCATTGTGCATTTATTCTTTGGCATGTTTTTTGGCCTTGAGAGTTGCTTGAAGGTTTTTCTAGAGGTAAATTTTTACCTCAGACCGCTCCTGGACCGCTATGATTTTCTTCCCAGCGCTAGGAAAGCGTTTTTCGGACAGAGAAAACCGCTCCCGAACCGCTTCCGGACCGCTGCCATTTTTCCGCAGCGTTTTGGCTTGACAGGGAAAACAGCTGCCGGACAGCTGCCGGACCGCTGTCGGATAGCTTCCGGACCGCTGCCGGACAGCTGCAGGACAGCTACCGGACCGCTGCCGGACAGCTGCGGCTTTGGCAGCGGTCGTGCGTGACTTTTCGTTTTCCAAAGGCCAAAACGACATCATTTCATCTAGGGGTCCTATATAAGTATCATCTTCTTCCTAGCTTGTTTTTGTGAGCTCAAAATCAGAACTTAGAGTGAGAAACTCAAACCCTAGAGAGAGAAGCTCCCAAGAACTCACCTTTACTCAACCAAACCACTTCCCATGTGCATCTAGCCTCTTCCTAACATCTTTCAAGCATGGGATCTCTTGTTTTCTTTGACTAGGTAACTTCTACATGTCCTAGAACTTCGTATTTCATTCTTATGACATGTTTGCCTAGGTTTAGCATTTATTTGTTAATTAAATGCATGTCTCATTTGCTTATTGTTATTTCTAGCATGATTGAGACTTTGATTGTTGGTTGAGATGAGTTGTTTGTGATAGCTAGGATTGTTTTGTGATTGATAACATCTAGCTAAGTATGTATGCTTTACATTTAGGCATTCTTGATTAGGACTCATTGATTGCATTTATAGTCCTAGCCATGTTCATTGACAACATATGTTGATTGGCATTTTTGATTGACAATTCGTTGATTGCACTTGTTAATTGCATTTATTGTCATTGCCATGTTTATTGACAACTTGTGTTGAGTTGGCTTTGTTTGTTGACAATTAGATTGCTAGAATCACTTTGCATCTAATTGAGTTCTCATGCATGAGCATGTAGGCATTGTTAATAACTAGAGTGTTGATTTGCATTATAACATCTAGTTAAGCATTTAGTGTAGCCTAGCATTATTTGCATTTAGAATATTATCATATTCACATAGGTTGTTGATCTCTTCATTGAGAGTTAAGTCTTGTGACTACCGGTGTGTAGTGCTCAAGCACCCTTGGTCTAGGTTTGCTATAAAAGGCCTGCGGGTAGTAGTGGTGGATTAGTAACCGAGAATGGTGTGACTAGAGGTCAACCTAGGGTTGTAATCATCATTACATATAGTGGATTCGAGGACTGTGTGTGGCGCACATATCAGCCCGTGGTTTTTTCCCGTGAGGGTTTCCACGTAAATATCAAGTGTTATTTAAATTCCCCACATATTACACTTGATTATTGTTTGTTAATTTGGGTTTATTTTTGAATATTGACTAATCCGAAAATTTGGTAACTAATCGGATTAACAACCCATTCCCCCCCCTCTAGGTTGTTTAGACACACGCAAGTATATATTTTCAATACAGAAATGGGGCTACACTTTGTGTAGAAATGAAGCAATCAATTATTTGAATGATCTTAGATTAATATCTTATATTCAAAATAGAGATTGTTTGTGATGACATGATTGAGTGTTGTATTGTGATAGCTATTTAGGTTTTTATAATCTAATTTTAGCTAAGCTATTTGACATGTCATTTAGCTATTGATATCTAGGATTGTTTTTATTGACATATTATCATCCTAGATAAGCATATAGGGTTGCCTAGCTCTTATTGTTTTTATTGAGTATTTTTATATATTCACACATAGGTTGTATAATCTCTTCATTGAGAATTTAAGTCTTATTGGCTAAGGTTGCTTAGGCCACAAGCAAAATGGACTAGAGCCACTTTTAAAGGCCTGTGTGGTAGAAGTGGGGGGTTATAGACCGGAGTGTTAGACGAGGGCTACATAGGTTGTAAACTCCATTTCAATTAGTGGATTTCGAGGTTCGAGTGTGACGCACTATACAGCCCGTGGTTTTTTCCCAGTGGTTGGGTTTTCCACATATACATCAAGTGTTATTTAAATTCCGCACCATATTACACTTGTTGTATTTATATTGACTATTAGGGGAATTTTCGTAATCTTGTCCTTAAACGAAAATTGGGTAAATTTAGTTAAAATCTATTCACCCCCCCCCCCCCCCCCCCCCCCTCTAGATTAATATTGAACACACCCGAGTTTATATTATTTGTTTCAATTGGTATCAGAGCGGGTTCCTAGATATACTTAGGTGATCCTTGCTCACTTTTGGTGTGTTTTGCATTGTGTGTGATTTCTTGATTTATTCATACATTTTTGCATTCATCTCATTTGCATTCATCCAAACACTATGAGTGATATCGGGATGAGCAAAGAGGGAGCGTCGAGTGTGAGGCCTCCGTTGCTCACCGGCGTGAATTATGCCTCATGGAAAGGTAAGATGGAGGCATACTTGTGTCAAATCCATGATAGGGCATGGATGGCAATTGAGGATGGGTATGCACCTCCTATGATGACTCCCACTGGTGGAGGAGAACAAGTACTCAAGCCTAAGGCGGATTGGACCAATGGAGAGTTTGAGACTTCTAAGTGGAATAGAAAGGCATGGCACGCCCTTCTTTGTGCAGTGGACGAAAATCAGTACAAACTGATTCAAAACACTAGGATAGCCAAGGAGGTATGGGATATCTTAGAGGTTGCACACGAAGGAACCGATGTTGTCAAGGATTCCAAGCTACAAGTCCTTCAAACGCAATTTGAGTTGCTTAAGATGAAGGAGGACGAGTGCTTCAATGACTTTGAAGTCAAGTTGATGGATATTTTTAATCAAAGCCATCAACTCAATGATCCATACTCGGATAGGAGAGTTAAGCAAAAAATTATGAGGTCTCTCCCTGCTAGGTTTGAATCGAAAGTTACGGCTTTAGAAGAAAATTATGGTTATAAGGACATGAAGCCGAGTGAAGTAATTGGAAGACTCCTCGCCTATGAGTCTAGGAAGGGTCCTAGTACTTCACCTCCTAAAAAGCAAAAAGGGATTGCTTTGAAAGCCTCTAAGATTGAGAAGGAGGAAAAAGATGACTCGGACGAAGACACAGCTTTGTTTCTAAGAAGATTCAAAAAGTTTGTCAAGTTTGAGAAGAACGGTTTTGGATCCAAAGGCCAAGATTTGAAGAAAAAGGCTCCTTTCAAGAGATTTGAGCCTAGGCAAGAGAATAGTGAAAGGAAAGGGATCCAATGCTATGAGTGTGGCGGTATAGGACACATCTCACCCGATTGTGGGAATTTGAAGAACAAGACGGGTAAAGTGATAGCCGCCACATGGAGTGAAAGTGATGACTCCGGAGAGGGAAATAAGTCATCAAGTGATGAAGATCTTACCATTAACTATACAGCATTTGGAGCTACATATGTAGAAAATGAAGTTGTTAGTAAGAATATCTTGACTAGTGATCCCATAGAAGAAAGAGATGAAGAAGTAGCTCTAGAAGTGGTTGGTGTAGCTACTCATTGGGATATGTCCAATACTTCATCAAGAGACAAATTTGATGAACTTGATGAGGAAGATGACTCCATTGGTGAGTTGGAGAATGTAGAAGATGACTCAATTATTGAGGATTTGTCATCTAACAATACAAAAGGAAATGTAGGGAAAATGGATGTTCATGACTATATAGTCAAGTGTGAAAGTTCAATGATGAAGAATAGAAGAAAACTAAAGATTTTAGAGGAAGAAAATCTAGAACTTTCATCACACAATGACCACTTAAGTAAACAAGTGGAGAAGATGAGTCTTAAAAACAACATTGAAGGATTTGAAAGCTCTAGGTTAGAAAATGAAAAAGAGATTCAAAGTTTAAAGGAAGAGAACCTTAGGCTTTCAACGCATGTTGACCACTTGAGTAGTGAAGTGGTAAGATCCATGGAGGATGAAGACAAGCTAAGAGATGAGCTAGCTTTGTCTAAAAGGAATGAAGAAGGGTTGAAAAGAGAGCTTAGAGATGCTAAAGACTTGATCGCTAAGTTGACCTCTAGCATGGAAAAACTCAACCATTTGTTGAGTGTTGGAAAAGGCCCTTGTGACAAAAGAGGTCTTGGCTTTGAAGATGACAAGGAGAGTCTCACTCCTAACAAGACCATATTTGTCAAGAGCTTAGGTAAGAAAGAGGCTTCACTGATGCAAACCCCTAGGAAGAAGATTGACCTAGGACAATGCTCTCAAAGTGCACAAGTGAAGATAGCTTCAAGAAGGCAACCTCAAGCTCAAAGAGGTCCTCATGTTAACTTCCCTCAGCCTAAGATCCACAAAGGGAAGGCACCGATCATGCAAGCTCAATCGAGCGAGCAACATTGTCTTGGTTATCAACAACGATAGAGAGATCCAATTCAACAACCAAGACAACCACAACGACAATGGAATGCACCAAAGCATGCACACGGGAATGGTATGATTCTTAACTTTATTCCTACTTGTCACTTTTGTGGTATTGATAGTCACATAAGACCAAGTTGTTTTTATTACATTAATATGTGTAGAGTTAAAAGCATGATCGAAAAGAAAAAGGCTAGAGCTAAAATGCATGTTCATATAAAGGAAGAAACTCATTTGCATGATCCTTTATTTTCTAAAGCTCTAGAACCTTTGTCCACTAGGAAGAAAACTATATCACCTAAGTGGATAAGAAAAAATAATGGACCCACTTGTTACGAGACTAACAAGTCTCATATTGATTCAACCGAGTCCAATGGACTTGGTAGGTCCATAGGACCTCATGACCTTCATTGATGATGGGTGGCATTTGACCCCATATGGGGAACTCAAGCAAATAGAGCTATTTTGCATACTTGATGCATGCAAAAAATTTGAAAGATCTTATGCTTCTTTTTTGATTGCTTGAGTAAGCTTGATTGCACTTGTATATATGTTTTCTATTCAAATAAGTGTGAACCATGCTTGTATTCCAATCCATGTCATATTTATGTTCAAACATGCATTTTTGGACTAGGAGATGTTCATAGGAAGTATGATTTGAATGACTTATAGTTATCTCCATGACATGATGATTCTTTTATTAACATACTAAATGCCATTCGAAAAGCATGAAATTCAAATGACATGCTCAAATGAAAAAGCATGATTTGATGATTGCATATTTCTTAAATGCAAAACTTGTGTGAAAAAGCTTATGAGACTCAAATGATTAAAGGATCTTGTATCAGGTCAAAGGATTTTACAATCCAAATGTCTCTCTTTCTTTATTTGTTGAACATGGTTACTATCATACGGGTTTCATTCCTGGAAAAATCAAATAGGGTGCAAAGTCGCTCATGCCATGTTTCGCTTATAAAGTTGGATATAGTATTTATTAAATTGAAAATCAATAAATTCTCTATATCTTTGCTTCTCTCATGACATTGGTGAAATTGTTTTGAATTCTTATTAGAAACCTTTGTCATTTGCTTTGCCAAATACCATTGTATTTTGGACTTGAATGCTACATGTCTTTTATGCAAAGCATTTTTGATTCACACATTTTAAACAAAATGAATCTCCTTGTTTCTCTCCAATTAATTGAGATGCATAAAGTGGCTTATATGACTATGCAAATACCTTGTATGCTACTATCTCTCTTTGCTATAAGTGACCTTGTTGGGGACTACTCATTTGCCGATATCATGACAAAAAGGGGGAGTAGAATGTCGTAAGGGGAGATGCTAAATTGTTGTGACAATTTGTGCATATTAGGGAGATTACATATTAAGGGGGAGTAACCTATTGAGAAGGAGCATTGCATTCACGTACATTGCATGAAGTTGTGCTTAACTTAATTAAATGCAAATGCTTGTTTTATCTCACATGATTAATCTCACATGTATGTGTATTGGAAAATATAGAAACCTTGTTTTCAGGGATTGATTGTTCTACAAGAGATTGAAAACTTCAAGATTTTATTTATTATATCTCTTTGTAATGTAGAAAATCATTGTTGACCCATAGTTTCTATTTTGTTGTGAGGAATCAATGTGAGTGGTGGTTTTGTCACGAAATAGCCAAATGGGGAGATTGTAAGGATTCCCCATTTTTGATTGGCTTATTTCGTGGACAAACCACATTCGGGGTTGTTGTAAGGGTAGCTTAGGCTCTCAAGACCTCAAGAGGAGAAGCACCAAAGGTAAATTTCTTAGTGCTTGCTTTGCTTTGAAGAGATATAGTTGCACACACACAGATTCCATGCATATCCATACCTTGTGTATATTGTGTGTTTTTATATGTGTGCATTCATGTTTTTTTTAAACATCTCTTCTTGCATATTTTATTGATTGCATCTTAGGATTAAAATGCCATGACATGTTAGGCATTAGAATGCATTCGCATCCCACACTTGCACTTCATGTTTGTTAGTCTTAAGTGTGGTGTAATTCGTTTCCGTTTGTGTGACCGGAAATGTCCATGCTTGCACGATGGTGTGCTTGTCTAAGCACAATGGTTGACCATTTGAGAAGGTTATATTCTTCTCTTGGATAAGTGTTAGATTTGGTTTGCTTGTTTAGAGTACTATGTCTAGTTTCAAAAGATTGAATTTCAATGATTTAAATGATTTTCAAAACTGACATTTGTATGGTCTTGTGACCATATCTTTTTATAAAAAGCTTTAAAATGAGTTTTGAAAATTTTTATACAAACTACACATCCATACATTTCCAACGGTATATTATTCATAATACTTCATGACCGTTTGGATTGGTTTTGAAATCTCCAAAGTGACAACCAAAACAGGGCAACTCTGTTGTTGTCCGTTTCTGACCTTTGGTCACTTCATTGACCATAACATTTTCTATAGACATTGAAATTTCATTCCATAAATTGGAGTAGAAAGTAGACATCCATACCTTTCCAACGATATATTATACGAAAGGTTTCGATGTCGTTTGGTCATGTTTTGAGGCATTTGAATCTGAAGTTGATGCATTGTCGCGCCCAAACTGCTGTTCAGTCGCCCTATGTAGAGCGGGCACCTGATTGATTTTTCAATCCGCCCTTCACTCGCCCTACGTAGAGCGAGAACCTGATTGATTTTTTAATCCACCCTTTACTCGCCCAAAATCCACCCTACGTAGAGCGGTTTGACTGGAAACTTTTTTTGGAAAATTTCCAAAAAGACATAGCTTCAATTAGACATCCTATATATATGCCTCTTTCATTTTAGGTTGTTTTCAAGAGTTCCAAATATCATATTTTTCACTTAGAATATTTTTCAAGAGAAAAAATCGTCAAGAACTCACATTTAAACACTCAAACCATATACATGTGCATCAAAGATCATCTAAGCATTTTCTAGCATAGTTAGTTTGCTTATTTGAATGGGTCTTAGTCATCGCTCTTCCCTTGGTATGTTCTTTACTTTTATCCATTGAAATTTAGTGTTTTATTTATCAAGGCATCTCTTTTATTATTTGAATGATCTTAGATTAATATCTTATATTCAAAATAGAGATTGTTTGTGATGACATGATTGAGTGTTGTATTGTGATAACTATTTAGGTTTTTATAATCTAATTTTAGCTAAGCTATTTGACATGTCATTTAGCTATTGATATCTAGGATTGTTTTTATTGACATATTATCATCCTAGATAAGCATATAGGGTTGCCTAGCTCTTATTGCTTTTATTGAGTATTTTTATATATTCACACATAGGTTGTATAATCCCTTCATTGAGAATTTAAGTCTTATTGGCTAAGGTTGCTTAGGCCACAAGCAAAATGGACTAGAGCCACTTTTAAAGGCCCGTGTGGTAGAAGTGGGGGGTTATAGACCGGAGTGTTAGACGAGGTCTACATAAGTTGTAAACTCCATTTCAATTAGTGGATTTCGAGGTTTGAGTGTGGCGCACTATATAGCCCGTGGTTTTTTCCCAGTGGTTGGGTTTTCCACGTATACATCAAGTGTTATTTAAATTCCGCACCATATTACACTTGTTGTATTTATATTGACTATTAGGGGTATTTTCGTAATCTTGTCCTTAAACGAAAATTGGGTAAATTTAGTTAAAATCTATTCAACACACCCCCCCCCCCCCTCTAGATTAATATTAAACACACCCGAGTTTATATTATTTGTTTCAATGCGATTGTAGTCGCTTTTGTTGGTTGTTGACTCTAACTTTTGCCTTGATTATTATTGAATATACTTTGACTTTCAAAAAAAAAAAAAAAATGTGGCGGCTAAACATGTAAAAGACAAAATAAAACTACACTTGAAAGTCGAGTACCAAATGACTGATAAAATGCCTCTATGAGTTAAAAATTGTTTTATGTTAGATTTCCATGATCTCACCACCACCACCACTAGATTTCCATAAAGAGGAAGTTGATTATATATATATATATATATATATGTGCCTCATAAAAAGAGCTGGTCCATTACTAATAATATCGCTCTTTGTATAGATTGAGTTCAAAGACAAAAGAAGATGGTCATTATTTCTATTGATTTATTGTCTGAGTGAGTTTTTTTAAAAAAGATATGGACCTCGCATAAAATCATGCTTCTATACAATTTAGATGCATGTTTTTTTTTTTTTTTTTTTTTAAATCTGATAACAGAAGGGTATGCCGAAACCTGTCAAGAGCAATCACTAGTTATTTTTTGTATATCATTTCTTTCTTTTTTTCTTATTTACATTTATACTAAAAAAAAAAAAAAAAATCTTGTCATGCCCCGACCCTCCAAATTTAACCAATGCATTCATAGTCTATATATCAACTCATCTCACCGGACTTGAATCATCTATCACTAACATGAAATGGGGACGTACACTGTACACACCACTAGAGAAAAAAATAAATTAAAGAGCAGTGGATACTGGAATTTGATAACATATGAATTAATGAAGTCCAACAAGCCAAACGGAAATACTTCAATGTTCAAGTTATTTTTTTCCTTGTTTCATGTCATTTCTAGTGAGGTAGTGGGGGATGGGTTGTTAGTTATTATATTTATTTCATATGGTGACATTTTCTGCACTATATGAACCAGCCGAAGGTTATGTGTTGGTTGGTGGCATTTTAAAATTTTATTACTTCTCTTCATAGCTTATACATATTTCTCTTTCAATTTTTATTGTTTAGTGATTGCCCTCAACAAAACTATAGAGCACTGGAACTTAGGAAGAAAATTGAATACTACAATCGACTCTTGAAAGTCTATATTTTTAAAAGTCCATAAAGTCTTGAAATAAAGTCTAGATAATCCTAATAGTCTATAAATAAAGTCCAAAGACTCTTTCAGAATCCTAAAAGTCTAGTCCATATAATCCTAATAATTTTAAAAGTATAATCCTAACAATCCTAATAATCCTAATAGTCTTGTAAATCCATAAAATCCTTATACTTCAAAATTGTCTATTAAAATCCCGATCCAATACACCCCCCTTAGTGTCGCTGACTTGGATTTTTAATTTCTAATTTGATAGTGAAACGTCATTTATAATAAAATTAGCCAATGAGAGATCGAATGATTTTTCAATTAAAATTAATTCTCAATAATCAGTTTTTTTGTGGAAATAGTCATGGCGCTGGTTCCAATTCGGTCCGGTTCCCGGTTTGGAACCGGCCAGAACCGAAACCTTGTTTAGGTTCAGTTTCGGTTCTGATTCCGGTTCTAACGGTTCGATTCCTATTTTTCTTTCTTATATTTATTATTATTTTAAAAAAAGAATTTAGACATATAAAATTGTAAATACATTTTATTGGATCACCAAAAATTAAAATAAAATAAATATATGACAAATTAAAAAAATAAATTAAAAAAAAAACTAAAAAAATGTAAAATTGATTTTGCACTTAATTTTTACAACAATTAAGTTGCCTATATATCCTCCTAAGGTTTAGAGGAACCAAAGGGCACGTAGTTCTCTTACATTTTACTATAGACTTGGTGATGACGCGGACACGTGGTGTACTGGTGTGAGGTGGCACCGTAGATGGAAGTTTCAGCACTGGTGAAAGGGAAGATGAACCATAGCCCAAGAGATTAAAATCAATCTAACTCCTTTGAAAGACAAAAAATCGGGTGAAGATAAATAAAAAAAAAAAAAATGAGTGGTGCTATTTTTATTTATCTATATATATATATATTTTTTTTTTGAAAAATTCAAATCTTATTAAAGACCGCCAAGAGAAAGTAGTACATAACAAACCAAAACAACCAACATCACACAGGCCAGAGGCCACCCAGCAGTGCCTAGCACAGGCTGCAGGCACAGCCCAAACACCCCAAAAAAGAAAAAGAAACCAAAAAAACAGGGGAACCCACTGCAGGAAACCAAGGCCACCCCAAAAGACAATACAAAATGAAGACATAAAACCAAAACCCGAAAACGAAAACAAAGAAAGAAATTAGCCATCTATGCTCCACTCTTCCAAGTCCACTTCTATCATAGAGCAAAATGAGTGGTGCTATTAGCAACTCACTAATGATCTAATAATACCCCTGTTTTTAAAATTCAAAATTTTACTTGATTTATTTCCTAAACTGCCCTTTTTAATTATCTTCCAAACTTAACTCACCTCATAAACACTCTTTATATATTTTCAAAAAAAAAAAAAAAACTACTCTCTCTCCCACTCAAACTCACATCCAGCACCTTTCCATTGCAATTTTTTCCCTTCATTTCATTTATCACAACAATGATCAAATTAAATTATAATAAAACCTCACATCCACAAATAATATTGTGTTTACCTGAAAAAAGTTTTTTTTTTTTTTTTTTTAATACCTTAAACCCTAATTTTATTTGCTTATTTTATTGCATACAATTTATATTATTGAATAAACTAATAACATCATGCATTTCAAAGCAATCATTATTTATAAGTAAGTTGGAAGTTACCTGTATTATTTTTCTTTTCTTTACATTATCACTAAGTTATCACTAAGGTTTTTTTTTTTTTTCCTCTCTAATGAACATAGTAGGATTAAATATGTAAGTTCCTCAAGTTTGATTGGCGTATTGTTGACAAACCACATTTGGGGTTTGTAATGTAAGGGTAGCTTAGACTTTTATTTGTTAATGATCAAGCTCAACAAAGGCCCTCTCAAGACCTTAAGATGATAAGCACTTCAAAGGTAAAATACTTGTGCTTATTTGTATTGAAGAGATCTTAATTGCACACAAACACAACTCATGCATTTCTATACTTCTTGTATATTGTATATTTCATGTATGTGCATTCATGTTCTTAACTCTCTTCATGCATTTGATCATTGTCATGCCATAAGTAACTTAAGAATGTATATTTTTTCATTTAAGCTTGCTTGGCCAAGGAGACCACTGTCGACTTGGGCAGCGGTTGCCACATCGGTGAGATTACTGTCTTGACCGCTATGGGTTTCCGCAGCGATAGACACAATGGTTTGCGTTCAACACATGCTGCCGTGGAAGCCACAGCGGTCAGCGCAGCATTTTATTGACCTGATTGCATTTAAGTCCACTATTGTGGATGCTCTAAATTGAAAACCATCATGTAAAAAGGTTTTCTCATAAGTTTTCTTTGAAGACTGAATTGAATTGTAAACTACTTATTGTTTAATGAATTCTCTAACTTAGTGTAATTTTGTAACTTTATGTTATTTTTATTAAAGTTGTTATATTTTAGTAAGTTGTAAGCTATCGGGTCCTCGTCATTAATTAGGATATGGTATTCTTGATGGAAACGAAAATGTATGCTTATCAATTTGGATCTTTTAGATGTAAATTAGGTTTTGTTGGTGGTTTTTATGTTGAGCAAGATGGTTTGAAAGGAGGATTAGCTTTGCTTTAAAAAGAGAGGATTACTGTCCAGTTGAAATCTTTTTCTTCTTCTCATATTGACTCGATTGTTGAGGGATGAGTAGGTAAATTTTGGAGATTCACTGGCTTTTATGGGTCTCCTGAGAGTGGTGAGCGGCACCATTCGTGGAAGGTGATGCGAAGGCTTTCTAACCTTTTTAATCTTCCATGGTTATGTTGTGGGGACTTTAATGAGATTACTAAGTCTGCAAAAAAGAGAGGGGGTACCAATAAACCGTATTATCATATGGTAGCTTTTCATGACATGCTGGAATTTTGTGAGTTTAGGGACCTTGGGTTTTAGGGCTCCCCTTTTACCAGGTGGAATATATGTGGTTGGTAAGATGCTATTTTCAAGAGACTAGACCGGGGTTTGGTGTCGACAAATTGGAGTAGTTTGTTTTCGTCCACGACAGTTCGTCAACTTCCTTATTGAGGTTTTGACCATAGACCACTTCTAATTAAATTTGAAGAAATTACCATGATGATGCAGGACAGGAGACCTTCAAAGCCTTGTCATTTTCATATGGAGGAAATGTGGATTAAATTCCCAGAATGCAAAAATATTATTTCCTCTTCTTGGAATGAGGTAGGTAGAGCTAGTGTTATGGGCACAGTGCAAAAGAAAATCAGTACATGTGCTGCTAACCTATCCAAATGGAGTCACCATAAATTTGGTGGTAATCGTGGGAGAATTGATCGCCTTAATAGAGAGTTGGAAACTCACCTCCATGGAAGAGTTATTCATAATAAGGTGATAGTGCAGAATATTGAGGTAGAGGTAAATGAGTTGCAAAAGGATGAAGAGACTTACTGGTGGCAACGCTCAAGAGTTACGTGGCTGAGAGATGGAGATAGAAATTTTAAGTTCTTCCACATGAAAGCTTCTCAATGCCAATCTCGGAATGTGATTCGCGGCCTTCGGGACTCAAATGGTGTTTGGTGGGAGGATGCAGAGCATGTTAAAGGTTTTATTCACAACTACCTTTTAGGAATTTTTCACTCTACTAGTCTTGATAGCAATGCGTTTCGGCCTATCATGAAGTGTGTTAAGCCTAAGGTTATTGAAGGTATGAATAATTTGTTGTTGTATGTCACCGTCGAAGTCCCCAAGTAGTGACAGGATGCCTGCTTTCTTTTATCAGAAGTACTGGAAAATTGTGGTCCTGAAGTGACGACAGTTTGCCTTCAAGTTCTTAATAAAGAGGCCCTGTTAGACTCTGTCAATGACACCTTGATTGCTTTGATCCCTAAAATTAAGAAATCGGAACGGGTGTTTGATTTTCAGCCTATCAATTTGTGTAATGTGCTCTACAAAATCATCTCCAAGGCTTTGACTAATAGGTTGCGCCTTATCTTGAATGAAGTGATTTCGCCTTTTCAGAGTGCTTTCATTCCTGGACATTTGATTACAGATAATGCAATTGTTGGCTTTGAATGTGTTCATAAGCTGCGACGGTTATGTCCAAGGCTTATGATAGAGTAGAGTGGGATTTTTTAGAAGCTATTATGGGTCAGCTTGGCTTTTATGAAGCTTAGATTTCAAAAGTTACGCGGTGTATTACTTCGGTGCGGTATCGTGTTTTAGTGAATGTGGAGGCTACGAAAACTATTATTCCTTAGAGGGGTCTCCGTCAAAGGGACCCGCTCTTGCCCTACCTTTTTCTTCTGTGTGCAGAGGGTTTATTGTCGCTTATAGCTAAGGAAGAATGAATTGGGAACCTGAATGGCCTTGCTTTTGGTACGAACTGTCCTTCTATCTATTATTTATTCTTTGCTGATGACAGTTTATTTTTTACTAATAGCACAGCGAGGAATTGTCTTACTTTGAAGAATTGCCTCAACAGTTATGAGAAAGCTTCCGGGCAACTTATTAACTTTGAGAAGTCTTGCATTGCTTTTAATCCAACCTTGGATACTAATATTCAAAGAAGGCTGGTTTATATCTTGGGTGTGTGAGTTGTTGAATGCCATGAAAAATATTTAGGCCTCCCTGCTACTATTGGGCGTAATAAACAAGTGGCTTTTGATTCTATCTGAGACAGAATTTGGAGTAAATTACAGTGTTGGAAAGAGAGATTATTATCAGTTGGTGGCAAAGAGGTCCTCTTGAAAGCTATCATTCAGGCTATCCCTACTTATACGATGGCTTGTTTCAAGTTACCGGTGGCACTTTGTAAGGAGATGTCAAGGTTGTGCAACCGTTTTTGGTAGGGGTTGACGGATAATCATATAAAATTCATTGGACGACGTGGGAAACACTTTGTAGTCCCAAAGAGGATTGAGGGTTAAGCTTCAGGGATTTTCGAGCTTTTAATCAGGCTATGGTTGCAAAGCAATGCTGGCGCCTCATTGTCAATCTGGACTCTCTTGCAGCCAAAGTTTTGAAATCTAGGTATTATGCAAATTATTCTTTTCTTCAAGCAGGTTTAGGTCGCCGCCTTTCTTTTATTTGGTGAAGCCTCGTTTGGGGAAAAGAGGTAATTAATAAGGGTTCCCGTTGGTGTGTTGGCTCGAGCTCTTCCGTGAAGGTATATCAGGATCGCTAGTTGCTTAGGCCAAGTACGTTCAAGCCTTTTTCTCCTCGTGTGCTTCCGAAGGATATGCTTGTTTTTTATTTGTACCACCCCTCAAGGGCTTGGAATTCTGAGCTCATTCCCAACTCTTTCTTACTGGAAGATGCTAACCTTATTTTGAGTTTGCCTCAGCTTTCCCCTAACCATGCTGACATGTTGTGTTGGCACTTTGACAAGAAAGGTTTTTATAGTATTTGTAGTGGCTACAGAATGGCTCTTGGTTCAGGTGAGAAACCTTGCTCTTCTAGTTAGCAGCTTGCCTCTTGGTGGCGTTTGTTGTGGAGTTGCAAAGTGCCTAATAAATGTAAAATTTTCTTCTGGAGAGCTTTCATGGATGGCTTCCAACTTCTACGGCCCTTATTCGTCATCAGATGGACTGTTGTCGGGTGTGCCATGGTATGAATGAGACTGTTTATAACACTTTCTGGTTATGTAAGTTGGCTAAATTAGTTTGGTGGCAGTTGCTTGGCAAGGAGGTGCTGCAATCCATTAAGACCTCTGATTTTCAAGGTGTTGTACTTCAACTTTCTTCAACTATTGATAAAGATATCTTTGAGTTGTTTATTTTGGACTGCTGGCGTTTATGGTTTAATAGGAACAACATTATGTTTGATTCCTTTGGATGTGATGCTTCTGATATCGCAGCTTGGACTGGTAATTTTGCAAGTGAGTTTTGGCTAGCTAATGAGGCTACACATAAGGAAATTCTTTCTCAGCAACCGGTTTGGAGACCTCCCCAGGTAGGTTGTTTTAAGATTAACCGTGATGCTTCTTTTCAGTTGAGGTCTAGGAAGGTAGGTGTGGGTGTCATTATACGAGATCATAGGGGTCTTGTTGTGGCTACCAAAGCTTCCCCAGTTTTTGGTTGTTCTTCTATGGAGCTGATGGAAGCTCAAGCTTGTTTGGAAGGCCTTCAGCTAGCCTTGATGTTGGAATTTCAAGGGATGTGTTGGAGTCTGATGCAACATGTGTCATTAAGTTGTTCTCCAACCAAATTGTTCCTCAAACAGAGATGGGTGCTATCATGAAAAACTGCCTTACTTTAACTAATTTAGTAGGAATAGTCTCGGCTGTTGCGGTTCGCAGAGGAGCAAACTCGGTGGCTCATTGTCTTGCCTAACTAGCTCTTTCTTTGGAGGGATTTGTAGTATGGCTTGAGGAGCTGCCGCTTGATATTGCTAGACTTGTTTGCTTGGACTCTCGTTCTTACTTTAGCTCTGTTTGAGCTTCTTTTGTTGGTTCAAAAAAAAAATTTGTTTAATCAAACAATTGGATCAAAATGATGTGAATCTAAATTGTGTAATCAAACAATTGGAACAAAATGAAGCGAATCTAAATTGTATAATCAAACAATTGAAATAAAATCAAGAGAATATTATATGTAAAACAATCATAAAATTAAATATTTTAAATAGTATAACTTTTAATATCTTTTGATTTTAAGTTCGAAAGGTAAATGAAATAAGTTACACTATTGGAAACCATTTTCAGATTTTTATTATGTAATTATTTATAATTTTCAAAATAAGAAAGGAAAAAAAAAAACAATTTTATATAAAGTTTATAAATTCTTTTCTAAAGAAATAAACTTGTTGAAAAAGTTTTGCACATTACCCTGTATTGTCCCTATATCCATTAATGTTTTTCTAGCCTTCCATTACATTATTAAACTATTAATATATACCATACAAAAAAAATTTCTAGAGGGTAGCCCGACTATAGCCCGGTGCAACTCTCCAATTGATCTTCCCCTGGCTGCAAAAGTGTTTTTGCATCCCTTTAGCAAACTTTGATTACTTCATTCTCTAATAGAATAATAATTTGTATTTGATGGACAATTAAAACGTTTTTTCATTTGGATAAAATTGTTTTCCCATTGACAAATTTTTGAGTTCTTATAAATTGAGGCAAGGTGAAACTTTTGCAGTGTTCAAAATTTTGAATTTATTGGGTCAATTCAAAGTTTTGAATTTTCTTTAATTTCCACTTCCTTTGAGCTTAATTGAAAATATTTTCATTTTTATTTTTTGACATGCAATTGGTTTGGAAGTTGTCATTAAGAATTTGGAGTAACATCCATTGTTACATGTGGTAGGGTACTTGGATTTTTCAAACATTTTGGTGGCAATTGACAAAGACGATGCAGAGATGTTCACAACTGCTGAGGATCTAATGCAATAATATCTTAATTGATTAGGTGGGTATTAATGCTCTCAACTGATGAGCTCCTTCTCTCCCGAGTTTTGCTAAACTCTTGAGGATCTAATGATATGTGTATATGGAAGTATTGAACGGTCAAAATTATTGCCTTTAAATTTTTTACTCTTCATACTTTATATCGTATTGACAATTAATGACAACCTCGCAATTTTATCAAAAGTAAAAGCATGTTTCTTCACCAAATTTTATCTTCTTTGTTTTGACTCACTTGTCTCTTCTTCAACGATGACTTCAAACCAAAGGCCACACACTCTCTGGCCTCTCAAGTGTGAGCAATTAATATTTCCCTTTCATTGTTAATTTTTTTTAGTTGTTTAAGCAACCCAAAGGACACCATTGTTTTGAGTTTTGACCAACCTCTACTCTTCAGTTCTTTTAAATTTATCTTAGAAATTTGATACAAATATCACTTATCAGAAACATGAAAATCTCTCATCCAAAGCAAAACTTGCATGTAATCAAAGTCAACGGTCAATATCAAGGGTGAAGCTAGGTTTTTGGCTTTGGGGGACCAAGAAAGAAACTAATATTAAAGGTCACGCATCAAAAATATATTAATATACCAAAATGTAATGTCGTTTAGTCTTTAAGATAATGATACAGAAAATAATAATAATAAGGGGTGTTTTCACATATAGCTACTTTAAAGATACAAATACCCTATATAGCTGGAAATTATTAAAATACCAATTCGACCAGTTCATTGTACTTAAAAACATGATCTTACAATTATACCCCTGATTAAGTGTTTTGGTATGACATGTAAGAACTCCCGTAATGGACTAAAATACCCCTATTTAATGGATTCTTGCCTGTAACAAATTCTTGAAAAGGGAAAACAGGAAAGCCAAAAATCAGTGTGTGGATACAGTGAAGAATGTAACCACGACCATAGTTGACCACCAAATACCTCGACTGCTTAATAGATACGGTGAACTTTTGGACTCCATAGAAGACGAGGCGCTCTTTGACAATATAGGTTCCTACAGACGATAGAAGAAGCTGTTTTCAAGTTACGATTTAGTACACCGTCAACACCGGCTTCGAATATGAAGGAGATGAGGTAGGATCGAATTAGCTCTGTCTTATTAATCGACACGATGGATTCCAATTTCTTTCTTATTTAGGGCCGCCTTATGTATATGTATATGAAATATAAGGGAATTTTCGAATCTAAACAATTATTTTTGTTATTGGTAAAATCTGAAAGATTAACAAGTCAGCATGATTGCCAAAGAATACGGAGATCAGATACGCCACATCACTAGAAAGTCAACCAGAGAAGATCAACCCTAGTTAACCAATAAATGATCTTAAAACCCGGTCAGGTTTATCCCAGCGATTGAATAAAAATAACCCAATCAAGGTAGCCAAGTCGATCGGGTTGAGAAACCGGTCGGGTTTAAATAATTGATTAGGGAAGATAAGATCTGGTCGGGTTAGAGAGTTGGTCGGTTAAGTGACATGTGGACAATAACAAATTCAAAGTATCCTCGACTTAAATACGCAGAAAAAGAATCTCACTCAAATATGGCATGTAGAAGTACATTCTAATAAAGAAACAAACTTCTTTAAAGATATTAGAGTCCAAATCTAGCAAGAAATCAAACTCATTCAATACACTTGATACACATAATGGGAAAGAAAGTGAAGACGACTCCAATAAAATAGAGTCCTATTAAACCTCGTCAACTCTTCTTACTTGTTCACCAAGAATTAGGGTTCTAAGCACATATAAATAGACCCTAAAATACCAATGTGATGGTCAATGTAACAATAAGCATGAGTAAAAGAGAAAGATTGAGTGTGTAACCCTAGAATATAAATAATGAAGATTTTCCCTCGCCGCTGTTCGGCAACCATGGTTTTTTTTCCCTCTTTGGGTTTTCCACGTAAAATCTTTGTTTTGTGCGATTGGTTTCTGTTTTGTTTTATAATTCGTTTATTAGTTTACATAGGCTTGTTAGACGCGTGGTTAATCCTACGTAATCCAAAAACCTCTGTCCATAATTGACATTAGAAGGAGGGGCTATTTTTACTAAGAATGCTAAAACTCTATAAACCCTTATGAGTAATGGTGAACATCAAAGAAGGGAGTCAATCCCCACATAATAATAGGACCCCATGCAATATCAACTCCATTGATCCAATGGATGCTAACATCGTTGGGAAGGATCTGCCTTCCACGATCCCAATATCAACTAGTCAAACCATCATAACCCCAACAGACACCCCTACGGGGATTTTCCTTGATACATTCTAACAGATCTAAGAGTCCCTACGCCGAGTCATTGATGATGCGGCTAAGCAAGGAATCAACATAATGGCAACTACCAACTTAACCTCGCCGTATCAGATCAACTTAGTAAAGAAAGAGAGGTTTCTGGGGGTCGACGAAAAGGAGGACGAAGCGGAAACACTAACTCAATTTGACCTAGACCCGAGAGAAACTTCCTCTGGCCATGAAAAGAGCCATGAAGGAGAAGGGCCAACCGCAGAAGTTGTGCTTGATGGAGACAAACTCGTCAGATGGTTAAGTTAGGGCTCAACTATCTGATTGTATCTGGAGTTGCCTGATCAGTTGGCTAAGGGAATTCAAGGATGTGTTTGCATGGAAACATGAGGACATGCCAGGAATAGACACCAAGGTGATCTCCCACCACCTATCGACCGACCTAGAACACCGGCCAGTGATTCAAAAGAGACGTTGATTCGACTTAGAGAGAAACAAGGCTATAAAGGAAGAAATTGAAAAATTACTGGCCGTAGGATCACATAAGGAGGTTAAATTCCCGAAATAAGTTGCCGATGTAGTGTTGGTAAAAAAGAAGAATGGCCAATGGAGGATGTGGGTGGATTTTATCTACCTAAACAAGGCGTGCCCGAAAGATAGTTTCCCCCTACCAAGGATAGATCGGCTGGTTGATGCCACTGCTGGGCACAAGTTGTTTAGCTTCATGGATGCGTACTCCAGTTACAACTAGATCAGGATGTTCAAACCGAATAAGGAAAAAACAGCTTTCACAACGGATCAAGGGCTCTACTACTATAAGGTAATGCCCTTCGATCTCAAAAATACCAGACCAACTTACCAGAGATTGGTAAACAAGATGTTCGCTCCACAGATTGGTAGAAACATAAAGGTGCATGTCGACGACATGCTAACAAAGAGTGTCACGGCTAAAAAGCATGCAACGGATCTAAAAGAAACGTTTGAAGTATTAAGGAATTATGGGATGAAACTTAACCTAAAGAAATATGTTTTCGGTGTGCCTTCAGGAAGGTTCCTTAGGTTTCAAATTCTTCAAAGAGGAAATGAGGTTAACCCTGAAAAAATAAAGGCGTTAAAGGATATGAGGTACCCTATGACATTGAAATCCAGTGGCTTACCTGGTGTCTTACATCGTTAAATCGGTTCATTAGCCAATCAAAAGACAAGTGCCTTCCCTTCTTCAAAGCAATAAGGAAAGGCAATTGACTGGAATGGAACAAGGAGTGCGAGAATGCGTTCCAAAAAATTAAAGAATATCTTGGCAAAGCTTCAATCCTATCGAAGCCATTAGATGGTGAGACCCTATATTTGTACCTTTCGGTCATGCCCATAGCGACAGGGTCGGTGTTGGTTATGTAGGGAAAAACGTTTGCACGCGGCGGAAGCGAGACTAAAAAAAGTTTAGTATATTTTTTTAAACAATTTCCATATTGAACCTTAACCCTTTAATTAATTAAACATATATATGAAAAGATAAAATACCTTTGTCGCGTGATCCAATTGACTAGAGTCGATGGTAATCCGCAAGATCTTCCAAACCCGATCACGAACGTGAATCACTTAGGAGCATGGTCTCCCTTCTTTTGAATTGTGAACCTGAGAATGGACAACAAAAAACTTTTCTGATTCGTTAGTCACAGCAAACTCCAAAAAGTTGTTAAGAATGTTCCGGTCACTTTTGAATTCACAATCGTTAGATTGAAATTCGCGTGAACCTTATTCGAAATTGTGCACAAGATCTCTTGATGTTAATATCACTAGTGCACAATTGAAATAAGAACAATTCTTTTCTCACAACCCCTCTTGGCCAAAATCTCTCACTAGTCTTAGAGTAGGATTTTATTTTTCCACTTTAGCAAAAGAAAATTAATTCTTCAAAGGCAAAAACTAGGGTTGGCCGAAATTCATAAATTCATCCCTTGTGTTATATAGGGACCGAATTTTTTGCCCTAATATATTTAGGGTTGCTAAATTCTAGCCTTGTCCAACAAGGTGATCACCAAAGTCCTTTTCCAAATAAGATTTGTGTTTCCAGAAAAGACTTCTTAGAATTCAAACCCTAATCCAACTCTTTAGTGAATTTGTGACTATATAAAAGACTTCCTAATTTGACTAAACAAATAAAATCTTTTATATTTAATATACTACTAGGAAACGTATTTCCTAATCAGAAAAAGATTTGTTTCTTAATTAAATAATTAATTAACATATTAATTAATTTTCATTTAATTAAATAATAAAATAAAACAATATAATGGGCTTAAAAAAATAGCCTTGCCGCCCATGACTATAACATGGACCATATATTGTTTTTCTTATTTTATTAAATCCATTTGGACTTTAATAAAAAAAAACCTACATGTGAACTAGACTCATTCTTACTAAAAGAAACAAGCCCACATGCCTTTCATTAATATATTAATATAATTAAACAGCTTATTAAATAAATAATGTGCAAATTATATTCTTAACATATTAAATACAATTCTAAATGGACCCATAAATAGTCCGGTAGAATATATCAAGTGATTCATGCAGTCCGTGCGGATTAGAGATCTTGGCGAGCCTATCTAAATTTAAGCTCCAATAGATATAACCCAATCATAATCAACAAATGATTCACTTAGGTTCAATCTATTAATTTTAGTTAATTCCACTAAAGAACTAAAATTGCACTCTTAAATAAAGATGGAATAAGTAAACGATTCTCATTCATACCCTAGACAATCTTATAGGGGATAGTGAATCCTCGTGAAGAATATCAATAATCGCCAAGAGCTCATAGACTGCCTATAGCTCCAAGAGCTCATAGACCGCCTATAGCTCTCCAATTTACCATATTTACTCATATGACCACACTTTGAACTTGGATATATATTATGACTTGTCCAGAAGTCATCTTTCAATAGACACTATTGAAAACTCAACGTTAAGATTTCATATCCAAAACCACAAAGCATCCATATGATGATAATCTACTCACATTTAATAAATGGAGCCACGATGTCCATATCTATAAATGAAGTCCTCTATCGATTAACAAATGAATATCACCAAACTATCGAGGATAGACTATACTATATAATCGTACTCATTGATAGCTCAAATGATAACACTTGCAACTATAAGTCCATCATTTATCTCAGGATTAAGATAGACCCTCTGATTGTCCTGATAATGAAAAGACTTTTATCTATTGACGGTTCTAGAAAAAATATTTCATTGTGATCCAGTTCAATGCACCCAGTGCACTAGATTTTTTTACTCGAAGACCCTTCGATGATTTTAGACTCATTATAACACATTTGATCTCACTCAAATGCTAGTAAAAGAATTCTACTACTTTAACAAGATAAATGTGCCCAACCTCTAACTTAAGTTGTGAACGTTATTCAAGACTAACTAAAGAATTGTGTATATGTAAGGATTCTCATTTTGATTGGCTTATTTCGTAGACAAACCACATGTTGGGGTTTGACTTGTAAGGGTAGTTTTAGGTGTTTAAGGATCAAGCTTATTGCCCTCAAGACCTCAAGGTGACAAGCACGCTAAAGGTATATCTCTTGTGCTTAGTTTTTCATTGAAGAGATTTAGTTGCACACACTCACTTTGCATATTTTAATATTTGTGCATTCTCTTCACATGTCACTTTCACATGCACTTTTATGTATTGTATCTTGTTGTGTGTTTGTGTCTTGTAATTCGTGTTCCGTAGATGTTCGAAAACGTCCGCTCTTGCACATAAGTGTGCTTGGTTTTGTGCGAAGACCGCTCTTGGTGATTGCCTCAGCTTTCTTCTTGGATTCACCACTTTTGGTGAATCGGCGGTTTAATCGGCGGCCAGAATGAAACCGCCGTTTTGGACCAGAGGTCTCTGGTCTAATTCTGCGATTATATCGGCGGCCACGACCGTCGATTTGAAACCGCCGTTCATACCTGATGCATTTATTATTCTCGAGTTTTATTCTGCGGTTTACTCGGCGGTTTCGAAACCGCCTAACGAAACCGCCGATCGTGCATTTTCAGGGGCAAACTTGTCTTTTCACATGCCCTGTTTTTGATGCCTATAAATTTCATGCTTTCTCTTTTCTCTGAGTTAGTTCTTTGACTCCTTAGAACTCTAAAGCAAAAAGAGAAAAACTTGAGAGAAAAATCATCAAGAACTCACCTTTAAACACTCAAAGCTTTTCATTTGATTCATCAAGTTCATCTAGGATCATTCTTACATAGCTTTGCATCATCACAACTTGCTTGGTAAGATTTTGACTAACTTCATCTAATTTTAGTTTCTTTCTTATCAAGAAATCTCTTTACTTACTTGTATGTTTTATGTTCACATGCTAAATACAAGTTAGAGATTGTTTGTGATGAATATGATTAAGTGTTGTATTGTGATAGCTATCTAGGGTTTGTTTATTCTTGAATAGCTAAGCTTTATGATATGTCATTTAGCTTTTGATATCTAGGATTGATTTCATTGATATATCATCATCCTAGATAAGCATATAGGGTTGCCTTGCTCTTATTGCATTTTGAGTATTCATATATTCACATAGGCTTGTTATCTCTTCTTTGAGAAGAAAGACTTGTGTAGCTTCCAGGATTAGGTTGCGTAAACCACTAGCAATTGGACTAGGTTCACTCATAACGGGATTAGGTAGGTGTGTGATTACTTCCGGGATTAGGTTGTAATCTTTCTAACATTTAGGTGGATTCGAGGTTCGAGTGTGGCTCACTTAATAGCCCGTGGTTTTTCCCGTGAGGGTTTCCACGTAAATATTAAGTGTCTTTTAATATTCCGCACTATATTACACTTGCTATTTTATATTGACTAGTAAAGGTTATTTTCGTAATCTTGTCTATTAACGAAAATTGGGTAAAATCGGATAAAATCTATTCACCCCCCCCCCCCCCCCCCCCCCTCCCCCTAGATTAATATTGAACACACCATAATTTGTTTCAGTCTACCTCATACATATCCAGATATACGAACAATTCTTCTTTTCTCATAGTCTTTTGACCTTATGATTATTTACTTTGACAGTTATAATAATAAATGATATATAAGATTTTGTTAACAAACAGAAATCACTTTATTAATATGAAAAGATTGTCAAGTACAATATTACACTCTTGCTATTGAGCATAATCCTAACAGGTTAGACCGGATGAAGGGGTGTAAAAATCGATGTATTATAACAGTAAGGCTCTACTCCTAACATAAACGAGGTACTTAGCGGCCGAGAGGATGGCGATGGCGCTTGTAACAACAACAAGAAAACTGAGGCCATACTTCCAAGCACACAGAATTGAAGTTTACACAGATTGCCCGCTCAAACAAATCCTGTCCAAATTGGAGGTGTTGGGAAGATTGACTAAGTGGGCAGTTGAACTAAGCGAGTTTGATATCACTTATTTGCTAAGGGACTCAATTAAGAGCCAAGCAGTGGTAGATTTCATTGCCGAGTTCACCGAACCAAATAGCAAGGTAATAAAAACACTTGAAGAAAAGGAAAAGAAGGCTTTTCATTGGCGGCTACACATTGATGGATCCTTAAATACGCACGACAGTAGGGCAGGCATAATGGTGTCCACCCCGGAAGGCGATCAAGTGGAGTGCACCCTACGATTCGACTTCAAAGCCACCACTAACATGGTCGAATATGAATCGCTCCTAGTGTGGCTTAGGGTTTGCATAGCTTTAGGCATAGACGAAATAGAGATATTAAGCGATTCCCAAATCGTAGTCAATCAAGTCTTAGATAAGTACCAAGCAAAGGGTGGCAATATGATTGCCTATCTGAAAATGGCCAAAGTATTACTCGGAAGATTTAAAAACTATAAAATCACTCCAATCCGAAAGGAGGATAATGAGAAAGCATACGCCCTATCAAAGTTGGCATCAACGACCACCATATTTGGCCCAAAATGACCTCGGTGGCCCACCTTGCATGACCCAGCACCAAAGAGGAGGAAAATGAGGTGATTGGGTTGATCGAGGAAGGAGAAGCCATATGGTTGACTCCAATCCGAAATTACCTAGAAAGAGATAAGCTTCTCAAGGACCTAATGGAAGCGAAATGGGTCAGGTACAGGGCCACCCGATATTCAATCTGCACGATCGGCGATTTCAATCTGCGGTCAGGACCGCGGATTGTAACCACCAAATTGAAACCCAAGAACCCTTGTTTCATTCGGCGCTTTCATTCGTTGAGTACATAATCGTCGATCATAACTGTCGTTTTGGACCCGGAATATTTATTTCAATCAGGTCTTGATTGGCGGTTTCGAACGGCAGCCATGCCGCCAATCTCTACCGTCGTTTCACCAAAAATGGTGAATCCAAAGGAGAAGCCAAGGGCATTTCTATCGGCGATCATCGCGCTAAACCATACACACCAACGTGCACGTGCGGACATTTCCGAACATCCTTCGGGAAACGAATTACACCATACTTAAAGCTAACAAACATGAAGTGCAAGTGTGGGAATTGAATGCATCCTAATGCCTATCATGTCATGGGATTATCATATAACTGTTGGGGTTTTTGCCCTAAAGTTTGTAGTTTGTAAATGTGAATTGAACAAGAAATAAAAGAAGTAGTTTATTCATTCAAATTGTCTCATACATTTATAATAACATGTGTACTTAACATCCAAGATTGCCGGATGTAATTTCAAACTGAGTATATGAATGTCATATATAGATGGATTCAGTTTGAAAGGAGCAATCTAAAGAGTCCGTAGATAGCAAATAAAGCTGGGTACTTTATTTGTGGTCAATCTACAGCTGCTGTCCATTTCGTAATGTACGGTGATCTTATCCTAGATCATTCATATGGAGATATGAGAATGGAGGCACCTTATATGATTTGATCATATAGGACTGGGCCATGATCTATATGAATCTCTCACCAAGATCCGTTAAAAGATGAAATTCGTATATATCAACAAATGATGGCTATATATGGGTGATCTTAATCCTGAGTGTCTTATCGACTCCTTCATGTTAGATCGTGGTTTTTGATATACCATGGGTGAGATCGGAGTTGCATTCCCGGTCAATAACTTCGTATGTTGGAATCGCGGTTTGGCTTGTGGCTGGGAAGGTCTGCACACAATAGAGGAATCCACTCCTTCTTGTGAGAAGTAGATAGTAGTTCCCTTAAGGGTTGATTCGGGGCTTGAACAATATGAGCGCTCTCCTAATTCCGTAAGGAATGTAGGATTTATTGTTCATTAGAGAATCAATGGTACTTAATGGAAAGATATAATTAGAGGGGTATAACAGACATTATGACCTAGCTCTAATTATGAACTACCTGTGGAGGATTATACCATATGTAATAGCTATATCAATGGACATCAAGAGTTATTGGTTTGTGTAAAAACGTCTACAGTTGAGAGAGTGCAACTTCGGGTTTTTAGTGGAATAACACCGAAGTTAATAATCATGAAATATTAATTAAAGAGTTTAATTATTTATTTCTAAGGATTATTGGAGCTCAAAATACTGTAGGTCCATTAGGTCCCCTTGCTAGCCCGATCGATTTAGGTAACAAGGGTCACGGTTAATTAATTGGATTGTCCAATTAATTGTGTTACGAAAGTGACACGTATCTATTCGGGAATTTATTGAATAATGAGATTATTTAATTAATGAATAATGGTGATTAAATAAATTAAATAATAAGATTATTTAATTATGTTGTTAATCACTAAATGGAGGGTGTTAGTTGATATTTGATTTTGAATAAAATAAGATAATATGATTATTTTATTTTTATTAAATTAAATATTTGAAATTGAATTTAAAATGTTTAAATTCAAAAATAAATGTTTAATTATTTTTAAAAAGATATGAGATATCTTTATAAAGATTTTTTTTTTTTTTTTTAAATCAAATAGATTTGGTTTGTTTTTAAAGATATATGAGATATATTTTTAATTTAAAAATAACAACCGAATTATATGAGATCAACTTACACAAAAAATTTAAGAGGCATCAGTTTTTTGTCTTTTAATGAGAGAAGTTTTAAAAGGCATCAGTTTTTTGTCTTTTAATAAAAGAAGTTTTAAAAGCAAGTAGGTTGCATAAAATAAGAGAGAAGAAAGAGAAACAAGTGTGCGGCTAGAGACAAAATAAAAGAATTATTTTTTTCTTTTAGACTTATTATTGCTGCACTTCACCAATAAAAGAACAAGAGTTGTCTTTTGTGTGCTCTTCTCTTCTACCTCCATTTTTGTTCCTGAGTACCGTGACGCGCCCACACGCCATTACCAATTCAGGGTCATAGCGAGGAAGATCAAGTGGTTCAAATCAGGAGCAGACCGTATTAAAGTGAAGGAGCCTCCTACGTAGGTATGAAATAGTTTTCATCTCCTTCTTATTGTTTTCGATTATTACTGTACAAATGGGTTTATTTGATGATTGCTTTTAAAAAATTTAAAACCTTTCCGTTGCGCAATCTGTAACCCCAGGTACCAACAATTGGTATCAGAGCCAATTTTTGTACAGTATAATCGAATTCGATTGCTCCTGATTGCATGTGTGAATGTGTAGGCCCAAATTTAACGAATGTATGATGTTTTTTGATTAAATTGTTTTATTTAAAAACATGGTTGATCGTAATTTTTTATGGTGTTGTGGATTTAGAGTGTTTCTGGGTTGTATAATGTTTTTATATTTTTTTTATATTTTTTTTTATATTTTTTTTTATTTACTGTTTATTGTATAAAAAAAAAAATTGATGTAATCAAATGAAGACCTGGTATACACGAAGATCCACTTTAGTCAAAGAAGGGTGAGGCGCATATTGACTTGCGCGATTGTGCATACCCACGCACATCGTTTTGCAAGACTATGCATGTTGCTTTGTGCAACATTGCTGGTTGGTATGCAAGCGAGGTGTGTCCCGGTTGCATAGTTTCGTTGGCAAGTGTTGCCTAGTGCGTTCCATGCATATATATATTTTTTTTTTTGGATTCATGAGATGAATCTGTGTGACCCGAAGATACTGGAACACTCAGAAATTACAAGAAGACCAAGGAATACCTTAGGAATATTTTTGTAATTAGATTTCAATTTTTTTTAGGTCAAATAATCCACAACACTCGGTCAACTCATGTATGTGTTTTATTATTTGATGAATAAGCATTGTCATGTATACACGTGTTTTAAATTAGTTGTGCCTACACATAAATATATGGTGATATATCATACATGCATGTTAGCCTATTTTATTATGTGTTTTAGTTTTAATGTGATTAAAATGGGCTATACACATAAATGGCTATAAATTAATGGGATTAGTTTTAGGAGTAAAAACTTGGTAATTCTCATTAATCACTAATCTAATTATTAAAGAGTTTAATTACTTAGATTAGTAGGGTCCTTTAATATTTATTATGATTAATTTGATTAAGCCCCTAATAATAATTGGACCCAATAATGTGTTTAGTTTTAATAGTTAAAACTTGGTAAATACATTTTTTTTTATAATTCTAGTCTTAGTAAATAATTTACATAGATTAGAATTTTCACTAATGAACTAGATTTTTAATAGTTAAAAATCAAAATTAGTTTATTAGTTATTGGAATAGGATTCTAAGAATTTGTGATTAATGCACTTGACGCTTAGATTGAAATTAGCCGTTTAATCTAGTTTTTTCTAGGTGCATTAATATTAATAGAAAACCCTTATTATAAAATAGTGAGTGGGAGAGGGATATATGACATTATATCCCACGGTCTCCATCATTAGTTCAACACTGTAAGATTCGAGTGGGGCCTCGTGACGGCTTTGTTTTCGTCCTCCCTAAGGAGGGTTTCCATAATAATCAATATCAAGGTTGACTTCCTAACGGATAGGATTGCTGAGGGGATTTCGGGATTGACCGACCCTAAGGCGGCAATTCTCGAGTTAAGCTCATGAGATCTGAAATGATGGGTTACGCTCACAAGGTTTTAATTAAATTGGTTAATTATAAACCTGACTGAAATATACGATGGTTGAATGTTAGAGGAATAAGAGTTATTCTGGTATAACATTTGATTGAGAATGTCTCGATTCAACATACAAGAATTTGACTGACCCTAAGGCAGCATTTGCTTGTGGTATGTTGGATTGTCGTGGCGTAGTAACACTTTTTAGGGTTGTTCTTGTTCATTAAACATTTTCATGCATCATGTTTAATTTTATGCCGAACATTCGCACATGTTTTGAATGTATGAATGAATGAATTCTTTATTTATGTTTTTTCAGCCATGTCAACTGCACTATTACAAATCATAGCCAATGACAAATTAACTGGTGATAACTACACTAAATGGAAACACAATATCAATGCAATTTTGGTCACCAAGGACCTTAAGTTTGTGCTTACGGAGGAATGTCCTCCAATGCCTGCTGCCAATGCCGCACGAACTGTTCGTGAGGCATATGAGAAATGGGTCTCATCAGATGAGAAAGCCCGAACATATCTGTTAGCAAGTATGACAGACGTGCTTGTCACTAAGCACGAAGCAATGGGTACTGCATTTGAAATAATGGAGTCATTGCAGGCTATGTTCGGGCAACCCTCTGAGCAAAAGCGGCACAAAGCTGTTCGTTCCGCTATGCTCGCTCGTATGAAGGATGGTGCATCAGTTCGGGAACATGTCCTGAACATGATGTCCTACTTCAACACGGCAGAAATCAATGGCGGGGCCATTGATGAACCCAGTCAGGTGAGCGTCATACTGACGACTCTTCCGAAGAGTTTCGATCAGTTCAAGAGCAACTATGGGATGAACAAGCTTAAGTTCAGTCTCACACAGTTGCACAATGAGCTCACTACCTTTGAGTCCTTGACTAAGGACAGCAAGGGCAGGACCGGTGAGGCAAATGTTGCCGAACCATCTTCCTCCAATAACAAAAAGAGAAAGAGGTCTGCTGGGAAGGCGAAGGGTAAGCCCAAACCCAAGAAAGCCCAGAGCAAAAAGAAAGACGCCTCCATCGACAAAAGCAAAGGAAAATGTTTCCATTGCGACAAAGTCGGGCACTGGAAGAGGAACTGTCCTCAATATCTGGAGGAGGTAGCCAAGAAGAAGAAAACGAAAGGTAAATATGATTTACTTGTTCTTGAATCGTGTTTAGTGGAAAATGATTCTTCACCTTGGATAGTTGATTCGGGGGCCACTAACCATGTTTGTTCTTCTTTGCAGTGGACTGATTCTTGGACACAACTTGAGGAGGGAGCTTTCTCTATGCGTGTGGGGTCAGGGGATGTCGTGTCGGCACGAGCAGTGGGCGTAATTAGATTGCGTTTTTGTAATAATAATTTCATGTTGTTGGACAATGTATTTTTCATTCCTGGATTTACACGGAATTTAATTTCCGTTTCTAAATTGTTAGAACAATTATATTCTGTTTCTTTTGATAATAAATCAGTTATTATTGCAAAGAATGGTCTGAATATTTGTTCAGGAATTAATGAAAACAATTTATATGTGTTAAGACCGTTAATACATACAACACTGCTCAACACCGAAATGTTTAAGGTTGAAAAACCAAAAACTAAACGACAAAAGATTTCTCCAGAAAACGAAACGTATCTATGGCATCTAAGACTTGGCCATATCAACCTTGACTGGATAGATAGACTAGTGAAAAGCGGACCTTTAAGTGAGTTAAAGGTTGGCACCTTACCTGTCTGGGAATCCTGTTTAGAAGGTAAAATGACCAAGAGACCTTTTACTGGAAAAGGGCTGAGAGCTAAAGAACCATTAGAGCTTATACATTCAGACGTCTGTGGACCAATGAATGTTAAAGCAAGGGGTGGTTATGAGTATTATGTCACCTTTATAGATGACTACTCAAGATACGGATATGTCTACCTAATGCAACGAAAGTCAGAAACTTTTGAAAAGTTCAAAGAATTCCGAGCTGAAGTTGAAAATCAGTTAGGAAAGACTATCAAGACTCTATGATCGGATCGTGGAGGTGAGTACCTTGACCAAGAGTTTGAAGACTTCATGGTCGAGTATGGGATAGTGTCCCAACTCACAGCTCCTGGTACACCTCAACAGAATGGTGTCGTAGAGAGGAGAAATAGAACCCTAATGGAAATGGTGAGATCTATGATTAGTTTCTCATTGTTACCAAATTCCTTTTGGGAATATGCATTACAAACAGCGGCATACATTTTGAATGTAGTGCCATCCAAATCTGTTCCTAAGACTCCTCTAGAGTTGTGGAATGGTCGTAAAGTTAGTTTGTGACATTTTCGCATATGGGGGTGTCCAGCACACGTGCTGAAGAACAGAAGTGGAAAGCTAGAGCCCAAGTCTGTGGTCTGCTTGTTTGTAGGATACTCCAAGGAGACCAGAGGTGGATACTTTTATAGTCCTGAAGATAACAAAGTGTTTGTATCGACAAATGCAACATTTCTTGAGGATAACTATATTAGTGACCATAAGCCTCGTTCTAAAATTGTATTGAATGAGTTGGAGCCTGGTGAGACCAGTTCTCAATCAACAAGAGTTGTTGATCCATTAACATCTGAGAGTCAGATGATTCCTAGTCAGGATATACTACCACTTAGACATAGTGAGAGGGTTGTAAGACAGCCTGAACGCTATTTGGGTGTAAGTGAGGGACAAGATGTTGTCTCTGCTGATAGTGTGGATGATCTATTGACATTTAAGAATGCAATGGAAGATCCTGATAAAAAGGAATGGCTTAAACCCATGTATCTCGAGATGGAGTCCATGTACTCTAACTCAGTCTGGGAACTTGTAGACTTACCGGATGGGGTGAAACCCATAGGGTGTAAGTGGATCTACAAGAGAAAGAGAGGAGTAGACAGGAAGGTAGAGACCTTCAAGGCAAGGCTAGTGGCCAAGGGTTATACCCAAAAGGAGGGGGTCGATTATGAGGAGACCTTCTCGCCAGTAGCTATGTTTAAGTCTATTCGGATTCTCTTATCCATTGCTGCCTATTTTGATTACGAAATTTGGCAAATGGACGTCAAGACTGCATTCTTGAATGGCAATCTTGATGAGAGCATCTACATGATGCAACCAGAGGGATTCGTGTCTCCAGATCAAGAGCAAAAAGTTTGCAAGTTGCAAAGATCCATTTATGGACTTAAGCAAGCATCTAGATCTTGGAACATAAGGTTTGATGATGTGATCAAAACCTATGGGTTTGAGCAAAACGTTGATGAGCCTTGTGTCTACAAGCGCATCATTGACAAGAAAGTAGTTTTCTTGGTCCTATACGTAGATGACATCCTTCTCATTGGGAATGATGTGGGAGTATTGTCTAATGTAAAGGGCTGGCTGGCCAGCCAATTCCAAATGAAAGATTTGGGAGAGGCAAGTTATGTTCTAGGGATCCAACTGATAAGGGATCGCAAGAACAAAGTTATAGCACTGTCTCAAGCATCGTATATCGACAAAATTCTTGTGCGATTTTCGATGCAGAACTCCAAGAAAGGTAATTTACCTTCCAGGCATGGAGTTCACTTGTCTAAGGAACAGTGTCCTAAGACACCTCAAGAAGTTGAGGATATGAGACGAGTTCCCTATGCGTCAGCAGTAGGTAGTCTCATGTATGCTATGTTATGCACGAGACTGGACATCTGCTTCGCAGTGGGAGTAGCCAGCAGATACCAGTCCAACCCAGGATTAGATCATCGGGTTGCTGTCAAGACTATTCTCAAGTATCTTCGGAGAACGAGAAACTATATGCTAGTGTATTCTGGACAGGATTTGATCCCGTTAGGATATACGGATTCTGATTTTCAGACAGACAAGGATTCTAGGAAATCCACGTCTGGATCAGTATTCACCCTTGGTGGTGGAGCCATTGTGTGGAGGAGTGTTAAGCAATCTTGTATTGCTGATTCCACCATGGAAGCCGAATATGTAGCCGCTTGTGAAGCTGCTAAAGAGGCTGTTTGTCTCCGCAAGTTCTTGAGTGATCTGGAAGTTGTTCCGAATATGGATAAGCCCATCACACTTTATTGTGATAATAGTGGTGTTGTGGCTAATTCCAAAGAACCAAAAAGCCACAAGAGAGGTAAGCATATAGAGAGGAAATATCATCTCATCAGAGAGATAGTGCAGAGAGGAGATGTGACCGTGACCAAGGTAGCATCACAGGATAATCATGCTGATCCATTTACGAAGACCTTACCGGCTAAAGTGTTTACGGGTCACCTAGAGAGTCTAGGTTTACAAGACATGCCTCACATGCTTTAGTGCAAGTGGGAGATTGTTGGGGTTTTTGCCCTAAAGCTTGTAGTTTGTAAATGTGAATTGAACAAGAAATAAAAGAAGTAGTTTATTCATTCAAATTGTCTCATACATTTATAATAACATGTGTACTTAACATCCAAGATTGCCGGATGTAATTTCAAACTGAGTATATGAATGTCATATATAGATGGATTCAGTTTGAAAGGAGCAATCTAAAGAGTCCGTAGATAGCAAATAAAGCTGGGTACTTTATTTGTGGTCAATCTACAGCTGCTGTCCATTCCGTAATGTACGGTGATCTTATCCTAGATCATTCATATGGAGATATGAGAATGAAGGCACCTTATATGATTTGATCATATAAGACTGGGCCATGATCTATATGAATCTCTCACCAAGATCCGTTAAAAGATGAAATTCATATATATCAACAAATGATGGCTATATATGGGTGATCTTAATCCTGAGTGTCTTATCGACTCCTTCAGGTTAGATCGTGGTTTTTGATATACCATGGGTGAGATCGGAGTTGCATTCCCGGTCAATAACTTCGTATGTTGGAATCGCGGTTTGGCTTGTGGCTGGGAATGTCTGCACACAATAGAGGAATCCACTCCTTCTTGTGAGAAGTAGATAGTAGTTCCCTTAAGGGTTGATTCGGGGCTTGAACAATATGAGCGCTCTCCTAATTCCGTAAGGAATGTAGGATTTATTGTTCATTAGAGAATCAATGGTACTTAATGGAAAGATATAATTAGAGGGGTATAACGGACATTATGACATAGCTCTAATTATGAACTACCTGTGGAGGATTATACCATATGTAATAGCTATATCAATGGACATCAAGAGTTATTGGTTTGTGTAAAAACGTCTACAGTTGAGAGAGTGCAACTTCGGGTTTTTAGTGGAATAACACCGAAGTTAATAATCATGAAATATTAATTAAAGAGTTTAATTATTTATTTCTAAGGATTATTGGAGCTCAAAATACTGTAGGTCCATTAGGTCCCCTTGCTAGCCCGATCGATTTAGGTAACAAGGGTCACAGTTAATTAATTGGATTGTCCAATTAATTGTGTTACGAAAGTGACACGTATCTATTCGGGAATTTATTGAATAATGAGATTATTTAATTAATGAATAATGGTGATTAAATAAATTAAATAATAAGATTATTTAATTATGTTGTTAATCACTAAATAGAGGGTGTTAGTTGATATTTGATTTTGAATAAAATAAGATAATATGATTATTTTATTTTTATTAAATTAAATATTTGAAATTGAATTTAAAATGTTTAAATTCAAAAATAAATGTTTAATTATTTTTAAAAAGATATGAGATATCTTTATAAAGATTTTTATTATTTTTTTTTTTTTTAAATCAAATAGATTTGGTTTGTTTTTAAAGATATATGAGATATATTTTTAATTTAAAAATAACAACCGAATTATATGAGATCAACTTACACAAAAAATTTAAGAGGCATCAGTTTTTTGTCTTTTAATGAGAGAAGTTTTAAAAGGTATCAGTTTTTTATCTTTTAATAAAAGAAGTTTTAAAAGCAAGTAGGTTGCATAAAACAAGAGAGAAGAAAGAGAAACAAGTGTGCGGCTAGAGACAAAATAAAAGAATTATTTTTTTCTTTTAGACTTATTATTGCTGCACTTCACCAATAAAAGAACAAGAGTTGTCTTTTGTGTGCTCTTCTCTTCTACCTCCATTTTTGTTCCTGAGTACCGTGACGCGCCCACACGCCATTACCAATTCAGGGTCATAGCGAGGAAGATCAAGTGGTTCAAATCAGGAGCAGACCGTATTAAAGTGAAGGAGCCTCCTACGTAGGTATGAAATAGTTTTCATCTCCTTCTTATTGTTTTCGATTATTACTGTACAAATGGGTTTATTTGATGATTGCTTTTAAAAATTTTAAAACCTTTCCGTTGCGCAATCTGTAACCCCAGGTACCAACAATAACAAGATGTAATCAATTCAAACAAGCATAAATAAAATTCGTGACTTTGCATCCTAATGCCTAATCATGTTATGACATTTCAATAAGATAGATGCAAATAAATAATCATGCATGAAGAGATATTCAACAATTATGAATGCACACATATGAAACCACACAACATACAAATATAGAAATATGCATGAGTTGTGAGTGTGTGCAACTATGATCTCTTCAAAGCATGTAAGCACTAGAATATACATGTTATGCTTCTTCTCTTGAGATCTTGAGAGGGTCATTGGATGATCACCAATTCCTAGGTTACCCTTACATCAACCCCAACATGTGGTTTTTCCATGAAACAAGCCAATCAACAAATGAGAATCCTTACAATCACCCCCCCCCCCCCCCCCCTTTGGCTATTTCGTGATAAAACCACCACTCACATTAATCCTCATAATAAAATATAAACTAAACGGATTTTCTACATTACAAAGAGATGATTAAAAGCTATATCTTCAAGTCTTCAATCTCTTGTGGAACAATCAATCATTCACCAACAAAGTTTCTATACTTTCAATACAAGTATGTGTGAGATTAATCATGTGAGATAAAACAAGCATTTGCAATTAAGAATTTAAGCACAAAATCATGCAATGAAAGTGTAATGCAAATGCTCCCCCTCAAAGGGTCACTCTCCTATCAAAAGTAAACTCCCCAATTATGCGAATGCTACAACAATTTAGCAATTAGCATTCCCCCCCTAACTACATACTACTCCCCCTTTTTGTCATGAGATGGGCAAAGGAATAGTCCCCAACCGGGTCACTTGTAGTAAAGAGAGATAGTAGCATACAAGTTATTTGCATAATCATAAAATACACTTTATGCAACTCAATTAATTAGAGAGAACGAGGAGATTTATTTTCATAAAAAATGTGTGATTAATATGTTTTGCATGCAAGACATGTTGCATTCAAATCCAAAAGCAATGGTATTTGGCAAACCAAATGACAAAGGTTTCCTTAAAGAATTCAAACCAATTTCACCATTTGTCATGAATAAAAGCAAGGATATAGAAAAATCATTGAATTCATTTTAGAGCACTATATCCAACTTTATAAGCAAAACATGACATGAGTGACTTTTTGCACCCTATTTGATTTTTCCGGGTAAGATACCCGTATGATTGTAGCCATGTTTCATAAGTAAAGAAAGAGAGACATTTTGATTTTCATTTGTGTCTCATTTGCTTTTCACACATTATTTTTGCATTTAAGAAAATGCAATTAACAATTCATGCTTTTCATTTTCAGCATGTCATAAACATTTTCACGCTTTATCATTTTTTAAGCATGTCAATTAGCAATCATCATGTCACGGAGATCATTATAGGTCATTCAAAGAGTACTTTCTATGTAAATATCTCCTAGTCCAAAAATGCATGTTTGAACATAAATATGACATGAATTGCAATACAAGCATTGGTTCACACTTATTGAAGTAAAAACATGTAAGCACGTGTGCAATCAAGCTACTCAAGCAATTAATAAATAAGCATAAAATTTTTTAAATTTTTGCATGCAACAAGTATGCAATTGCACTTTTTGCTTGAGTTCCCCATATGGGGTCAAAAATGTACCGTATCAGGGCAAGGAACAAAAAACTATAGACATACCAAGATGGTTAGACCTAGTAACATCTACGGGTGACATATTAAGCACAATTGCAAACGGGTTTGAATTTTCTAACCCACCTAGATTCCACCTTTTCATTTTAGTGGAGATAGACATATTTCAAGGATCATGCAAGCTAGCCCTACGGTTCATGCTCTTAATTCTACATAACATGATGTAGTTAAAACATACCACTTACAAAAAAAAAAAAAAAAAAAAAAAAAAAAAAAAAAAAAAGTAGGTATAAAGATAGAATTTATACCATCGCTTTTGAGCTCTCATCAAGGCGTTGCCATGTTGATGAGGTTGTCTTTGATGATGCACCGATTGGCTTCTATTGGAACAAACGCCGAATGTTGGTGCCTTTGTGGTTGAGCATGAATAATTTGCCTCAAAGGATGTTGGACCTTTGAATGAGGCATCCTCATGGGTTGAGGTTGAGCTTAATTCCTTAGAAGAGTCTTCTAGGATGAGCTCTTATGATCACCTCCTTATCGAAGTCAATTTCTTTCCTCTCCCCTTTGAAGGTCAAATATCCATCTAGTCACTCAAATTCACATATAGTGTTTGAGTAAAATGAATGCATATGTATGTATCAATCAAAACACACAAAATGCAAGACACGCAAATATGGCAAGGATCACCTAAGTATGTCTAGGTACCTACTCTGATACTAATTGAAAATGTATAATTTTACCATTATACGTGTGCATGTCTTTTAGGATGCGACATATAGGGTGTGTGAATGGGTTGTTAATCCGTTATTACCAAATTTTTCGGATTAGTCAATATTACAAATAAAACCCAATTGACAAAACAATAATCAAGTGTAATATGGTGCGGAAATATAAACGACACTCGAACTGGCTGGTAAGTATACCACACTCGAACCTCGAATCCAATAATTGTGATAGCATATACAACCTAATCCCGGTTTGATGGCCTAATCCTGACCAATATCCCGCTACCACTATCCGTAGACCTGTAAAAGTGGATCTAGTTCAATTTGCTCATGTGACCACCTAATCCCGGTGTACGACCTAATCCCGGTCTATCACACAAGACTTACTTCTCCGAAGAGATCAACACCCTAAGTGAATAAGCAAGATAGAGCTAGGGTACTCTAGATGCTTACCTAGGATTATATGATGACAATAAAATCAATCATAGATATGAAAATAACTATATGTCAAGGCATACAACTTTAGCTAAGTAATGGATAACCAATTCTAGATACAAAGCTATCACAAATAACCCACAAACATTCAAAGGATTAACTAGTTGATTAAAAAAACAATCTATCAACCTAGTTATCAATAAATCACACAAGAATGTTTATGGCATAGCTTTTAAGCAATAATGACCTAATCAATTAAGGTATGTAAAAATTAACCCAATCAACACATAATCTCAATCATGTATGTAGAAATAAATCTAAACACATACAAGTAATAAATGAGATAAAATTGATAAGTAGAAACACTAAAATTAGATGAGATTAGTGTTCAACAAATCATACCATGTGTGTTGAAGAAAATCCATGCATTAGCATACACTAGATGATCCTAGATGATACTTAGATGATGATTTATGCATGTGGGAATGATTTAAGAGAAATAAAGATGTAATCATTAAGCTTTTTCTCTCAAGTCTCTTTAAATATCTTTCTAGGGTTCTATGGATCAGAAGGCTTGGTTTGGGAACCAGAGATAATGATGTATTTATAGAGATCAAAAACAGGGCAGGTGAAAAGACAAGTTTGCCCTTGAAAATGCACGATCAGTGGTTTCAATCCGCGATTAGGGCTGCAGATTGTAACCACCGTATTGAAACCTGAGAACCCTGGTTTCATTCGGCGCTTTCATTCAGCGGGTACATAACCGCCGTTTTGGACCCAAGATATTTATTTCAATCAGGTCTTGATCGGCGGTTTCGAATGATGGCCAGGCCACCGATCTCAACTGCCATTTCACCAAAAATGGTTAATCCAAAGGATAAGCTAAGGGCATCTCCACCGGCGATCATCGCGCTAAACCATGCACACCAACGTGCACGCCTGGACGTTTCCGAACATCCTTCAGGAAACGAATTACACCACACTTAAAGCTAACAAACATGAAGTGCAAGTGTAGGAATTGAATGCATCCTAATGCCTATCATGTCATGGCATTATCATAGAACAAGATGTAATCAATTCAAACAAGCATGAATAAAATTCGTGACTTTGCATCCTAATGCCTAATCATGTTATAGCATTTCAATAAGATAGATGCAAATAAATAATCATGCATGAAGAGATATTCAACAATTATGAATGCACACATATGAAAACACACAACATACAAATATAGAAATATACATGAGTTGTGAGTGTGTGCAACTATGATCTCTTCAAAGCATGTAAGCACTGGAATATACCTGTTGTGCTTCTTCTCTTAAGGTCTTTAGAGGGCCATTGGATGATCACCAATTTCTAGGCTACCCTTACGTCAACCCCAACCCCAACATGTGGTTTGTCCACGACAGGAAGGATGCTCTCAAGGAAGCAACCAACCTTTCTAAGTGGCATTCAAGGGCCTTTAAGTAACATATAGGGATGGCAATTAAACCCGAACCCATGGGACCCGCCTGTACCAAACCCGCTTAAAGAGGCTTTGGGTTGGGATAATTGAATCCGTGGGCGGGTTTGGGTTTGAAAATTCAACTCGTCACGTGTTCGGGTTCAGGTAAGGATTTGGAAAAAAAATTCATACCCAAACCCGTGAACCCATTTAGCTATGAAATCCTCTTTAAAATATTAGGTTTTTGAAATCCTCTTCAAAGTCCATATATTAATCTCTTGTATCTAGAGATTACTGATAGCTTGTGGTCTCAGATCTCTTATTAATTTGTATTTGGATGATTTGTGTTCAAGATATTTTCTTATAAAAAAAATTGGGTTTTATTTTTGAGCTGCACATTATATCAAGTTTGGTTTGTCATTTTAATGAGTTTGGTTCGTCATTTTCTAATGGTTGTACATAGTGGGTTGTTGAAGTTTCATTCATTTATGATTTTATTTTCCCTGTCCATTTTGTGATTCTTGCACATTATTATTTAGTTAAGCTTAAATTAGCTGTAGGTGGAATGGTGTAACTCATAATCTTGTTAATTTTCATATATTTTCTATTTTATAGATATTGTCATAAAATGTCTACAACACCGTCAACGGGAACACCCGTGGGTGCCACACCCATCCATAAATCTTTTGAAGTTCACGGGTTCGTGAGTAGGTCTGGATGTTGCTTAAATCCGCAGGTGAAACACAAACCCAAACCCGCTACATTTCGTGGGTTCGTTGATGGATTTGGATGTCATTTTCTTTCGTGGGTTTGGGTTTGGTTTTTCCTAAACCCACCCGAAACCGGTCTATTGTCATTCCTAGTAACATATAATATGCACAATCTTTTCTTATTGTGATTTACTATTGATTGTTTTACATATTTGATAGGCTTGAATCTGTACTTATAATGGATATTGTCGAAGATATTTTGAAGAGGCTGAACAATATGTCTCTGAGTCATAATAATGATTTAGTCGGTAAGCATTGGGACGGAGGATGTTCGCAGTTTAGGAATTTGATCTCAGTTGCTCCAACCTAACCATTTGTCCAGACCTCTAGGGTTTCCAAATCTTGAGAAATTGATTCTAGAAGATTGTAAATATTAAATTTCGCCTTCTATTCAATAACTGAAAAAGCTTGACTTCCTATATCTAAACTTGTGTACAAACCTGAGGGTTGTTCCAGATTTTGGTGGTTTGATATCTCTACGAGATCTTCATCTCTATTGCTGCTAAAATATGAAGAAGTTTCCTAAAATTCCATGTAGGGGTGGGCAAAAAAGCCAATACACCATAAACCAAACCAAATCAAACCAAACCGCTTGGTTTGGTCTGGTTTTGTTATTTTCGGTCCGGTCTATGGTTCAAGTATATTAAACCCGGACCGGACAGTAAACCGAATACTTTTAGTATTATTATTATATGTCACACCTAAAACTTTTTAATAAAATTTTAAAAATAAAAAGTTTAAGTCAAAAACCCGAATTTATTATTTCATATTTGTTTTTTTTAGAACACCAACCGTACAAGTTCGTACAAAATGAAAACCTCCATTAACAAATAAAATTCCAAGCATGGGACGGTAAAAGATTTCAATTTGTTTCCATTATTTTACAAAGTTATCACTAATAATAAAAAACATTAATAATATTAAACTAAATTAGTGCAATTTTCATGATTTTGTTGTTAAAGTTTTTTAACTTGTATACATTCAATTGCATAGTCATGATTATAGCAATAGCAAGTGATTTTATTTATTATTATTTTTTCTACTTCTAGAAATTCTACACAACACTTTATTTTTTTTTTTTTTATTACTCTTTCGGCTTTTTTTAGTTTGGTGAACCGTACATAATAGTAACTTGCATGTTTCGTTAATTGCTCACTTTATCATGCCATATTCCCATATATATTTTAAATGGTCAAGCATTTGGATTTCAAGTCAAAAACCGTTAGACCGAACCAAACCGAACCGAATAAATATAATTTGGTTGGGTCTAGTCTGAAAAAAAGAATGGTCCAAATTGGTCCTATTTTTCAAAATATCGAAAATTTTTGGTATATATATAAACCACCTCCACCTAGGACCACCGCTGACCACTAGACCACCACCAATTAATAATGACAATTAATTGTGAAAGTATACAAACAAGGTTAAATTGCTTAAGACGTACCTAGGGGGGATGAATAGGTTTTTCGCCTAATTTCAATCCCTTAAACAAACTTACGTTTGTCCCTCAAGGTAGCCTTACATACAACACAAACATCATGAAATCATACTAAGACAAGTTATCATGTGATCATTCATACATTGTCTAAGTATCAATAAGTTGTATGAGGTATAAAGAAAATACAAAAAAACAATTAGCAAGAATACTTGTATATCAATATATGTTCAATCGTTACAAGTATATACAAATATTGCTATACATAAAATTCTAAACAATATACAAAAGAAATGTAATTACAAAAATGATCAAAAGAATATATTTACAAATCACACTTTACAAAATCTTGTATCCAAAAACATCACAAGTGAAGATTGTACTACAAGATTAAAACATACACAAAAACAAATATAAAAGATGGAGATAGAAAGAATTAACACAAGAGACTTTTTAACGTGGTAAAACCTCCAAGGAGGAAACATCCACGGGTTGAATTACAACCATTGGGTACTTATATATATTTGGAAAGTAAATTAGAAATTCCACAAAGTAACCAATCCTAGATCACCAACCCATGTGGAATCTATCTTTACCCAATCCCTATTGGAAGATACAAAATCCCTCAATGATGTAAACCACATATTGGAACTCATACCAAATCAACATCGTTGGAAGATTAGAAATTCCTCAAGAGTGTATACATATCCCATGTACCCCGTTCTATCGGACTCTATGTCTAACCAAACACTCGGGCCTACCAATATATAAGCCAACTTTCTATACAAGGCATACTTGCCCCTAGAAAGCCTCTCATGCATGACTATCCAAGTCCTCCCAACTCTAGCCATGACTTCTTGCTTGTCTATCCAAGTCATCCCGACTCTAGACAAGACTTCTTGCTTACCTATCCAAGTCCTCAAGACTCTAGGCAAGACTTCTTGCTTGGCTATCCGAGTCATCCCGACTCTAACCAAGACTTCATGCATTTTACAAGGACTTCCTAGTGTGATCATGTGAATGCAAATGATGCAAACAATCAAGACATCATAGAACATGTGATCAATACATTCCATGGAACAACTAGATCTATAGATGTGAAAACACAAGCAATAGAAATCTAGATGCAAAATCATGAATGAAAACCTAGAGCATGTGAAATCAACTAACACATAAAACTCCTAGATTCATTTATACAAATAACTCTTGAACAATTCATATACATGAGGCACAAGTTCAAGATGTTATAAACATACATAAAAATGCTAGAATCACAAAATGTATTCAACAAGTATTCTAGCCAAAGATTTAGAGATAGGAGATATTGTTAAAAACAAATCAATCCTAGATATCTCTAAAAACACATACAAATGCTCTAATCCTAGAAATCATCAATCAAGGATCAAAGTCACATATCAAGGATTATTAATCATAAAATGAATCAATCAAGTCTCAAATAATCCTAGATGTCAATCTAATCACAATACAACTCCCAATCATGTGAAAAACAAAGAATCCAAGAATCTAGTCCACATGTGTCTCTAATTAGACTTTTCAATTAGATTGATTGTGAAGCTATCTTTCTCAATAGCATTCACTAAACATACACATACATATAGAAGAATAAACCCCAAGCAAATTGAAGGTTTAAAAAGATGAAATCACCAAGATATGAACTCTACCTTGATTTCACGAGCTGGTTCAGTTTTCTGAGTAGATCACTCCGAAAATCAATCAAAGAGTTGTAAGATCACTTGGAAAAGGTAGAGGACTCAATTACAAACAATCTTCAACTTGAATCACTCAATTCCGACTTCGTATGAGAAAGTTATGGTGTTTGAAAGTTGAGAAAATTGGAGAGAAAAATCTAGACGGGATTTCAAAACTTTTCTTCTTGAAAACAAATGGAGGGAGATGAATGCATTTAAAAGGAAGGGGAAGGAGGGCATTTTTGTCCAACAAAAAACAAGCCAAACCAGCCTTGTCCCTGTGTGGGGTACGTGTGCCACATGGGACCAGAGGGCATGTTGGGCCGTGTGGCACACGGCCTCCACACGTGGGTGGCCATGCCATGGCCTTTGGTCATGGTACTCCTCCTGCGCACCTCTCACGTTCTTTAGCCGTATTCGGGCATCCGAACTCCGATTTTGAATCCGTTTCTGGATTACAAATTGTGACTCCCTCACGCACAATGAAGACTATGAAACTTTGACAAATGGTTGAGAATTCATCTCAGAAAACGACGACGAACACAACTCAACGAATGAGAACGAAAAGTAGCGTAGCTACATCGTTTGGACTTGAAACTTAACATATGAGTAACCGAAATGACCGGGACTCAATAAGAAATCAATTAAGATCATGTACAAGACCAAAACACAAGAAACATAAATATACAAACACAAGTTCACATATAAATGTCATTTCCTAGACATAGTCTTAGAACATACAACTCTAAAATGTATGAGCATTTGAGTTCAATGCATGAGCATACAAAAACATATGAATGTGTTATATAAATGATGCACAATGATGTAAGGACACTTATGAATGATTTGTGTGTGTGTGTGTCTATGCCTTGTAAGAGGAATGAGGTCAATTATACCTTTGATGAGCAATGAAGCTAATTCTCCTTATCAAGCCAACATCTTGCATGTATCGTAGTCAAATCTGGAATTCATGCCAACAACAACCAAAAACCTAACAAATTATCATTACTAAGGATTGAACTTGAGATCTCAAGTCAACTGCTGCAAGTCTTTACCATTTGACTACAACATTTGATGTGTTAACAATTGAACAATATTTATATATAACTTATATGCGTTGTTAGAAATAATAATAATAAATAAATAAATAAACCTTGTTAGATAAATTTAAATTTATTCAACTAATCAAAATTCTAATTTCGACGACAGATATATATTAAAAAATATTTATTGAAACTTTTAATAAAATTATATTTTTTTTAAACATATATAGTCGAGTTATTGATCAATAATTTATGGTCACATTTGGTTACATGGTGTAATGGAAATCAAAATGAGAAAGGAAAGGAAAACTAAGGGCCTGTCCTGCAGGCTGTTTTCAGCCTGTTTTCGTTTTTATTTTTCAAAAATGATTTCGAATTCGCGTTCTGTAACCGTTTTCATTTTATTTTCAAAATACAAAAACAAAATGGAAAACAAAACCAGTGTTAAAAGTGGAAATTTTGAAAAAAAAAAAAAAAGTTGTTTTCTAAATTCCAAATACAATTTAAAAAAAAAAAATTAAAAACTTCTCCTGACTTCTCATTATCAAGCTCGACACTCACTCACACAGTCACACTCTCACTGTCAAGTCTCAGCTCAGCTTAACTCCTCTTGATCTTCATTTCTTCCTCCATGATCGATCTTTGCATATTCGACAAGGTATGTCTTCTTCTTCTTTTGATTTCTGTCTTCTTCTTCTTTTCTTCTTCTAATTTTTGTCTTCTTCTGCTTCTTCTTTTTCTTTTTCTTTTTCTTCTTCTTCTTATTCTTCTTCTTCTTTTAATTTTCGTCTTCTTCTTCTTCTTCTTCTTCATTTTCTTCTTCTTCTTCTTCTTCTTCTTCTTCTTCTTCAGATTTTCGTCTTGTTCTTCTTGTTCTTCTTGTTGTTCAGATTTAATCTTGTTCTTCTTGTTCTTCTGCAGCAGATCTTGTTGTTGTTGTTGTTCTTCTTCTTCTTATTCTTCTTCTTCTTCTTCTTCTTCAGATCTTCTTCTTTAATTTTTTATTTTTCAATTTTTTGTTTCTTAAACCAAAATTAGTGTAGATTTACTTGGATCTATGTAGATCTAAGTAGAGCTAAGTAGATTTACACTGATTTTTGCTAATTTTATTATGTGTAATCTTATTAATTTTTATTTTGTAGTGATTATTAGGGAAAATTTGATATTGTCAAAGGCAACTGTAGAAAATTTGAGCAAAAATCTGGTTTACAAGCTTTGAGCACTTCAACTTACTCAATTTAAGGTGATTTTCCTGTTTTTCTTGTTCTTATCTTAGGATTTCACTGTTTATTTTTGTTATTCATGATTTTCTTTTTTGGTTTGTTGTCAATATGAATGATCATGGCAAGTTTGGTATGTGAAAAAATGGTTTTGGTTATGGGTTTATAAAAGTTTGTGTTATAGATGTGGATCATGGCAACTTGGTTTTGTATTCTTGCTCTGTTTTCTGGTCCAAGGCATTGCTGATATCTGGGGTGATCTCCAGAGTAGAGTTGGTTCTGGTTTGATGACAGTCTAGAGTATGGCTTCTTTTTGCAAAGCATGTTTGTGTATCCTTGTATTGCTAGCTGTTTTTGTGTGGACCAGGTGGCATATAGAGGTTTTTCCTCAAGGTTTGAGGTGCAATTTTCCTCATGTTCAGTTTTTTGTGAAGTAATGTTGAGTTTTTAGGAAGGGTTGGAATGTATTTGGTGGCTATGTTTCTTTTTGTCGTAGTCCTATTGACTAGAGTCTATAGTTATTGTTTTACAAATGTGTTCTATTTTTTGGTGTAGGAAAGACTGATGCAGTGTCTATAGTGATGTGCTTGTAATACAATTTCTACTGAATATGGAAAGTTTTTAGTACTTGTAATACCATTACCATCTACGTACTTAATGGGAAGAAAAGCATTACTTATTAACAAAATTTGATGCTCCTAATTAAAGAAGCTTCAAGTGCCATTTTTTTGTCAAAAAACTTTTTTTTTTTTAAGTAAAAAACATGTTTCTTTATAGAATAAGAAAGCATTAATATTTTTGTGTTTCCTGCCCATCAAAAACCAAAACATCTAGCTAGGTATACAAATTGTTTCACCTAATTGTATCTTTACAGCATACATTTGTTGTAAAAGAATTTATTTATTGCACATTGATCTCATCATCAATCTTTATATAAATTCGGATTAAACATTGCAGTAATTTGGGTCCTTGTTACGGGTTGTTTTGTGGGGGGCTTATGGACTGGTTGATGTTGGTTTTAATGCCCTTTTTTGGCTCTTTAATAAAAATGTTGTTTCAATAACAAGTCTGGAGCACTTGTATATATATATATATATGCATTGACAAGCCCATCCTGAAAGATGGCAAAACAGGTTACAGCTGCTTGATTTATTCATTTGATTTGGATTATTTGTTTCTCTTATGTTTGTGTTATTTTTCTCACATTCGAAAATTCTGCTGTTGTCTTTCATGTATAAATTAACTAGACCTGTCAATATACATGTTTACGGTGTTTTTGCTTCCGGTGCAGTTGAATTAATTTTGCTACTTTAAATTGATTCAAAAAAAAAAAAAAAAATCGGGTTCTGTTTATTTTTATCATTGCTGTGATGTGATATGATTTGAGTTTTTTTTTTTTTTTTTGGATTCGTTGAACGCAGATGGTATATATGGTTCTTGAATCAGGGGCATTCATTGAGGTTGTCACATTGCCATTTATTTTTAATTTACTAGGATAAGAGTCGGTATTTTTGATAGGAAACATGTTTGGCTGCAAGTTAAAATGCAACGATTGGTGTTAGTGGTGTTGGTGGTGTTGGCCTTGGTTTCGGTAAATGGGGGCAGGAAGGTGGTGAAGGTGTTGTGATTAGGGGTGGGCATGGGTTGGTTTGAGTTTGGTTTGACGATACCCAAACCAAACCATTATTTAATCGGGTTATTGTTTTACAACCCAACCAAACCAATTATAATGTTAAACCAAACCAAACCAAACCAATAAAAATCGGTTTGGATCGGTTTGGTTTGGCGGTTTAAGAAAATAAATTTTTTTTTTTTTTTTTTTTTGTAAAAATATAATAATATCAATATAAGTAGTTAAACTCATTATCAATAAGATAAACAATAATACTAAATTGAACCCTAGTGTGTAACTATAATAGTTTTTTTTTTTTTTTTTTTAAAAAAAAAAAACCATCAAGTGTAGAACACATAAGACTTATTAAAAAATAAATAAATAAACCGTATTGTTTAATATGTTACGAAACAATAAAAAAAAAATAGTTGTTTATCCTCAATAAATTTTTTTAGTGTCAACAACTTCGGATGAGATGAAATAACTTTAAGAATAAATAGAGGGGGTGAGAAATTAGAACTGGAAACTGGTAACCTTAGAAATAAATATAATATAAAATTAGGTTAACTTTAATTTTTATTATATGATAATTTAATATATATGTATATTTATTTATTTAAGAATGTAATAGTTTGGGTTGGGTCATACGGATTGATAAAACACAACCCACAAACCAACCCAAACCAATCGAGTTACTATAAAATAAACCAATCGTTTTTTTTTTCTTTAATAAAACCAAACGAACCCGCTTAAATTGGTTTGGTTTGGGCGGGTTGATCAGTTTAGCGGTTTGGGTGCCCACCCCTAGTTGTGATATTGCGGGTGGTGCTAGACAGCTGATGGTATAGTGGCATTGGATATAAATGGCTTGGATGTTGGTGGGTATTGTGGTAGTGTTGAATGGTGTTGTAGATATTATACGGCCCACTTAATAAATATACATATGTACAATATTTTATTTATTCATTTTTTTTGTTGGCTTAACTCACAGACTTTCAAGGCTTTATAAAAATGATAAGTGTATGTGATTGTTAACTTGTTATAGGGATTAAAGTAAAGTTTAGGGTGTTTATTATAAGTTTATAATGAGAAAGTGAGTAGTACTATTGTGTAAAAATATGATGTACAATGTACAAACAAATTGATCGATCTATGCTTCTCTGTTCTCTCTCTCTCCATGTGCATTTGATCAGAAAATCTGTTTTTTTGTTTAATTTTCTTATTGCTTCAACTGCTATTCTATGGATATGGTTAATTATAAGTAACTAGGTTCACAATCAACTTGAGGTACATGGAATATTCATAGATTTTTTCAAAAAATTTGACCGAATTTAGGTTTATTTATTTTTCTAACCAAATTTGGACTTAATAAAGTTATATTTAGTCTACATGATATAACTTTATGAAAAAAATATATATATATACAATTAATGTTTAATTACTTCATTATGATGTTTTATGAATTTACCAGTGATATTATTTTCATGAAATCTCAACAAAATCAAAATCGTGAATTTGTGATGGACTTATTCAATTGTCAATGAGTTAAATATTTGGGAAATTTAGATTTAAATAATAGGGAAATTGAGTAGATTTTATTGATGTTATCTTAGTTATGATTAAATTTTTATGACACATATGGGTCAATTAAAAAACTTTCCTGTGATTATGTACACTTAAGACAATTTGTTAGATTAAAACGCAAAAGAAATAAATATAATAAAATTGAAGTCTAAAAATTTGGTATGTGGTGTGTTTAGACTTTTTTTTTTTCCCGATATTCTTTACTAAATTTAATTAAGGATAAATTTATTAATAATAAAATTCTACTACAAGTATATATATATAATTCAAACCAACCTATACAAATTGTACTGTAGTTCATCTAAGTGTTTGTATTGCTCTGTTTGTGTGTTGTTTTGATTCTATAATTCTATTGTTCTATTTTGAGGGTTTGTTTTTATTTCAATGTTCTTAAAACAGCAAGTATAATGGAACCCGTTGATGTTGATGTCGATGTCGATGTTGACGATAAGGCCGAATGGTCAACAATGAATTATGTCATTTTTATTCGCATATTGCATGACCATGTAAAAAAAAGGTGATTTACAGACATCTACATTCCATAAGAGGGTTTGGTCACAAATAGTAGATGAGATTTGAAAGTTCACAAATTAACACGAGTGTGTTTACAATATAATAATCTAGAGGGGGGGTGAATAGATTTTAACAATTTTACCCAATTTTCGTGATTAGTCAATATTACGAAAATACTCCAATCTAGTCAATAATAATAACAAATGTAATATGGTGCGGAATTATAAATGACACTTGATATTTACGTGGAAACCCTCACGGGAAAAACCACGGGCTATATAGTGCGCCACACTCGAACCTCGAATCCACTAAATGTGTTAAACGATTACAACCTACTCCCAGTATATAATCACACACCTACCTAATCCCGGTATAAGTGAACCTAGTCCAATTTGCTTGTGTGACCACCTAATCCCGGTCTATCACACAAGACTTCAATTGCTTGCGATCTAAGCAACCTAATCCCAGAAGCTGCACGCAAGACTTACTTCTCAATGAAGAGATTACAACCTATGTGAATATATATAAATACTCAACAAATGCAATGAGAGCTAGGCAACTCTATATGCTTATCTAGGATGATTAGATGGCAATAAATGCTATCCTAGATATCAATGGCTAAATGACATGTCATAAAGTTTAGCAAATCATAGATTCAATAACCTAGATGTTGCTATCAAAATACAACAATCTCTATTTTGTATTTAGAATATATTCTAAGAGCATACAAATGATATAAGAGATTTCTTTGATAAATAAAACACTAAACTTAGATGAGATTAGTGAAGAACATACCAAAATATGTGTGTTGAGCAAAACCCATTCAAATAAGCAACCTAACTATGCTAGAAAATGCTTAGATGATCTTTGATGCACATGTATGTGGTTTGAGTGTATAAAAATGAGTTCTTGATTTGATTTTCTCTCAAGTATCTCTCTTTGAAGCATAGGGTTCTTTAGAGTCAGAGAACTTAGTTAGAGAATAGAGAAAGTGTGATATTTATAGGCATCAAGAACAGGGCATGTGAAAAGACAAAATTGCCCCTGAAAATGCACGATCGGCGGTTTCATTCGGCGGCCAGGCCACCGATCATGACCGTAGAATTGATCCCAAGAGAAACAGGGGAGCATCGGCGGTTTCGTAACTACCGATTAAACCGCAGAATCAGACCCGAGAATTAAATGCATCAGGTCTGATCGGCGGTTTCGATTCGGCGGCCAGGCTGCCGATCGTAACCGTCGATTCACCAAAAATGGTGAAACCAAGGAGAAGCCAAGGGCATTCTCCATGAGCGGTCTTCGTGTAAAACCAAGCATATTATCGTGCATGCGCGGATGTTTCCGAACACATTCGGGAAACGAATTACAAGACACTAAAACACACACCAAGAAATAACAAACAAAGTGCTAGTGTGAAAAGTGACATTTGAAGAGAATGCACACAAAAGTAAAGCATACATATGCAAATATTACAAATGAGTGTGTGCAACTAAATCTCTTCAATAAGAAAATAAGCACATAAGATATACCTTTTGAGTGCTTGTCCACCTTGAGGTCTTGAAAAGGGCCTTTGAGCTTGATCTTTAAACACCTATTCTACCCTTACAATTCAAACCCCAATATGTGGTTTGTGCACGAAATAAGCCAATCAATTATGGGAATCCTTACAAGATTTTTCAACAAACCCAAAAGCGATTCACGGTTTTGCAGTTAAAGTCAAAATTTAATCGATTGTGCACAAAACATCGTGTGTTTTCTGATTTGATTTCACACACTGGATTTGGTTGGGATCCTATATCAAACACCGTGACAGAATCAGAAGTTGTTTGGGCTGAATACATTAAGGTAATAATTTTTGAATTATTTCAATGTGATGAAATGATATTGCTATTTAATTTTTAATTTTTATAATATTAATATGTATTTTATTTTATTTTTAATAACAGAGAGTGCCAGCGGTGAAACCATATCAGAAGAAAGGGTTAGAGCATTATGAACTTCTTGGAGACATTTTTAATACTACTACAGCAACTAGACAATTAAGTTTTTTCCTGCAGTCAAGTTCCTTTGCCTTCAGACAAGGATCGTGAAGTTGAAGATAATTTTATTAACTCTGGAGTTCATGTTAATATTGATGCTGAGGCTGGGGATGATGATGATAATGAAGATGTTGACCAAATTGAAGTTTCTAACAAAAAGAAAGGAAAAAGGCTTCGTTGGTCAATTGGTACTTCCAGCAACTGTCGTAAGAATAAATGTGAGAGCATGGATAGTTATTTTGACACTGCTAAAGAAGTTATGCAGGCTAGATTGGAGAAAGTTAAGATCAAAAGTTCATCGTCCTCCGCCAAAAATTGTGAACAGTTTTCTATCACTGAATGTATGGAGGGTTTGGAAAGCTTGGGAAATATTGATGGTGATACATTCAACAAGTTTATGGAGAGGGTAGTACCATGTGTTGAATGGAGGAAGGTTTTTCTTGCTATGAGTGAAGAAAGAAAACGACAATGGCTAGGTGGTTTGTAGGATATGGTTCATGGGCAGATGGGATGCTATTGTGAACTTTATTTTCATTTCAACTTTGTTATTGTGAACTTTGTTGTAGGATGATGTTGTTGTGAACTTTATTTACGGATGTTGTCGTGAACTTTATTTATGGATGTTGTTATTAACTTTAATGTTTAAGGATGTTGTTGTGAACTTGATTTAATTTTTATGGTGGTTGTGAACTGTGTTTAATGTGTGCTGATATTGTTGTGAAATTGATTAAAATTTTAGGTCTCATATTTGATTTAGTGAACTCATAATAAATTTTAAGTTTGTTGTTTCTAATATAGTTTTCAATGTATTTCCAACTTATGACAGTTTTCTTTTTGTAAATAAGTCAATATGAACGATAATAATCAGAGTGATAGTTCAGAAACTGAATCGGATTTGGAGGACGAACAACTAGAATTGGAGGCACTGGAATTGGCCAGTACATTAAGGAGGGCTGAATACTATCAGTATGTTAACAAAATGCTATATTATACAGGTGGATTAACAAGGTATGCATTTGTACAAGAGTTGCTAAATGGTCATCCTGATAGAATGTATAACATGCTTCATATGGATGCAGCTATTTTTCTTAATTTATGTGAAACACTAAAGCAGTCACAGTTATTGGAAGATGATAGACATGTTACTGTTATTGAGACGGTGGCAATGTGTTTATATATTCTATCTCATGGGGCTGTAGTGCGAGTTGTTGCTAAACGTTTTCAACGGGCGAAAGATACTGTGTATAAACAATTTAAACGTGTATTGAAGGGGTTATGTGGGTTTGCACCAAATATTATATGTCAAAAAACTCGAGGACAACAACCGCCACCACCAGAGATTAGAAATAATCCAAAAAATTTTCTGTATTTTAAGGTAAGTATTCTATTTTAATGCATAACATTTTTTTTACACTTCCATTTTTACTTAACTATATTATATTGATATATATTGATGCAAACAATGTTAACATAAATTATTGATTAATTATATTATGTAGAAATGTATTGGTGCTATAGATGGAACACATGTTGCTGCATGGGCACCAGCACATAAACAAATTTCGTATCGAGATAGAAAAGTCCAAATTACTCAAAATATTATGTGTGTTTGTTCGTTTGACAGATGTTCACATTTGTTTACACGGGTTGGAAAGGAACTGCTAACGATTCAAGGGTGTTTTTGGATGCAATTGGAAGAGAAAAGAACGGTTTTCCCCAACCCTAATGAAGGTACGTATACCGTATAAGTATTTCATTTTTTTGAATATTGTAAAGTATAATTATTATTTTTTATTCTTTCAGGATATTATTATGTTGTCGATTTGGGATACATAAACATACCAGAATTTTTAACACCTTACCGAGGTGAGCGATATCATTTACGTGATTATGAAGGACAAGAACGTACACCAAGAGGTCCAAAGGAGTTATTTAATTATAGACATTCATCATTACGAAATGCAATTGAGCGATGTTTCGGTGTTTTAAAGGCACGCTTCACTATTTTGAAACATGTGCCTAATTATCGTTTACGTAGGCAACGCCTCATACCTATAACATGTTGTGTCATACATAACTTTATTCGATCACAAGGTCGTGGTGATAGGATGTTTATGGAATATAAGAATGAAGATATGTTAATTGATGGAGAAGGAGAAGGAGAAGGAGAAGGAGAAGGAGAAGGTAGATCGATTCCTAATATAGATTTATCTCCAGCAAATGTAGAACTAATGAGTAATGTTAGAGATGAAATCGCAAACAAAATGTGGCGAGATTACTC